>JAUMHM010000078.1:32261277-32271576 GCA_032362435.1 Melikaiella ostensackeni | reverse complement strand
AAAATCTTCTGGCATTGGCCCGGCCCAGATCAGACCGTCTGATTTCCAGTCTTGAGACTGACCAGACGGTCTAGACTGGGCCTGGCCAAAAGTGTGACCTCCAGGCGAGCCCCAGGCCAGACCATCTGATCAGGCGCTAGTTATTTGCTGATCAGCCATTAGTTATTGGCTGGTCAACCACTAGTTAATGGCTGATGAGCCGCTAGTTACTGGCTGGTCAGACAATAATTAATGGCTGATGAGCCATTAGTTATTGGTTGGTCAGCCACTAGTTAATGACTGATGAGCCGCTAGTTACTGGCAAATAAAAATTGAAATTTGAAATCAATTTGTAATCAAAATTAATTCTTAATTGGACAGAACTTTACGTTTAATTGGTTTCTTCATTCTTTTCAAATTTATACTCCTGGCGTCCCAGACAAAAAAGCAAAAAAATGTAAGTACTATAAGTGTTCACCATTAAAACATATTTATGGTCGGATTTCTGTGAAATAAAGAAATATTTATATTAAGAGTAGCGTTTTTAAATTTTGAACATCTTGATATGAGATATTTATATTAAGGTTAAGTTATTGATATACAAAATTATTTTACAACTGAACAACGTAAAATGATCAAATCATTTACCTTTCAAGAATCTTTAGATTTTCATAATTCCTTATCTACCAATTCGCAGAATAAAACCTCAATTATTATGATTGGTTAGCATGTCTAACGTTTCTTTTGATGACTTTTAACATTTGGAAAGAATTAAAAAGGCACTATTCTAACCTTTTCGTTCATTCGCCTTTCAAAACTGAATGTAAAATCAAGATAAATGAAATGTTTTTAACCTGTACAAAAATTTGCATTTTTTTTCATATTTGAAATTTAAGATACACTTAGTCACTGGCCTAATATTTCCTGCCCCAATCGTTCTTAAAAAATAATATTATTTTCTTCAAGAAATTGTATGATAATTGATTAGTTTATGTGTGGCACATACTCGTAAACATGTTTTCCTTCTATAGCAACGAAATCGTTGTAATTAAATAACATTCATTCTGATATTATTCTTCTGCGGTTTTGTATGTGATTAAAAGCAGATAAAGAAATCATTTACTCACTTATTTTTTCGTGTCCTAACACTTCTAATCTATTGTAGTTCGTTCACTTGACATGCATTATAATGCATTTTCTGTTGCATATACTTATTTGAAACGTCGACAGCTCGCACAAAATAGTTCATTAAATATATTTCATTCACTTATTTAATTCATTTAAGAAATATTAAATGAAAAATGTTATATTTTTCAAGGTAAAAAGGTTTCGTTCCTTTTGCGTAACTCTTGTTCCATAATTTTCTTACGTCAATGAGGTTGCCCGTGTTACGTAATTTGTAACTTACATGTAAGTTACTAACCACGTAACTTGTTACCTTGGACTTTGTAACAAAAACCAGTTAGTTATGTTGGAATGTTTACTGGGTATTGTTGAGTGAGTCAGATTTTATCTTGCATTTGACAGATTTTTTTCATGAGCATAGGATTTTTTAGGGGATTGTTCTACTTTAGGTGCTTGAAAAAATGCTTTTTATATTATTTTTTTCAAGTTGCTATTATAGTAATTGACATAGAACTTGTCAGGCTTAATAAATACACTCATGAACTAACTTAAAACAAAATATGTCATTCGTTTTATGCACTTTTTCCATATAAAACCAGTATCTGTGACCTTGGCTATTCCGCGAGTCGCAATTTTTAATATATATGCATGATTAACAAAACTTTTTTGTTAATTATGCATATATATTAAAATATTAAACATGTATTTAGTGCGGTACACTTAAAATAGGCTCAAATTGTTAATAAGGCATGAAAATTGGTATGTGTGTTCTTTTTGACCTAGAAAAATTTTTAGGATAGGATGTCAAAAAATGTTTGAAAATTTTAGAAAAAAACGGGCATTTTTTTTATTCCGTTATTTTTTGAAATAATAGAGAAAATTCATTTTTTTTATCATTGTGGAGGATTCCCTAAATTTTCCAAATTCGGAAAGAAATTTGAAAAAACCCAAAAAGTAATAAAATGGCGGCTATTTTTCTGAAAAACAAAAATTTGGGTTTTTTTCGACCTACCTACAAAGAAATCCTTTTCCATTTTTTGATATTTTGAATCATTTTTTGAGTACGCTGTTTGAGTAAAACAGATTTTTGAAAGTACTCAAAAAACAGTTCAAAATCTTGAAAAATTGAAAGGGAACTTTTTGTAGGCCTCTTCAAGGAGAACAATTTTTACTCTTGAACTTTTTCCCGCATCTCGCCTATTTTTCGAAAAAAATCCAATTTTTTTATTTCCAGAAAAATAACCGCCATTATTGTTAATTTTTTAGTTTTTTCAATTTTTTTCCAGATTTGGAAACTTTTGGGATTAAAACAAATGCCTCTTCTTTTAGGAAAAAAATTTCAACAGTCTTTGGGCACTCTATACTCAAACTTTTTTTAGGCTATAAATAACAGATATATGAAGTACTATGCCTCCTTAACAGTTTGAGCCTATTTTGCATAATTTGCGCTGTACCGCACCTTCGACCATACCGACTACCGAGAAACTGGAGATTCTTGTTTTCTGTTGAAAATTATGTTTCAATTATATTGTAATTCTTGGTACAAGAGCCATTCTGTCCCTTAAATAATGCCTATTTTAAAAATGCACAGCTTAAAATGCAATTTGCTTAAACCTACAATTGTTCAAGTTTTGAGGACACAATTTTAATTTTTAATTCTCTTAGTATTTAATTATTTATTAAGATAGGTTAGAAATTTCAAAATGCTTTTTTAAAATGCTTGTTTCTGAAATTGTTAAATTTTATAAAGCTTATAATTTTTCTAAATTTAAAATTGTGTAATTACAAATTTGAATTAATGAGATTAATTTTACAAATTTGAAATTTATCTAACCAAAGTGTAGAATTTGAGGAACTTCCAATTTTAAATTGTGCAATATTATAAAGATATAAAGATTAGAGTTAGAGATGTCTAAATTTCGAATATTTCATAATTAAACGTTGTTAATTTGAAATGTTTTATTTTGAATCTGAATTTCAAATTTAAAACTTTGCAATAAAGATAAATAATATTAGAAGCTCCTTAGAATAAAATTCAAAAAATTTAATGATAGATCTTTGAATTGAGAAACGTTTAAATTATAATTTATGATTTTTATTCGATTTGAAGATATGCAGGTTTTCAATTTGGCAAACCTTTACCATTAAAAAATTTCAAATATTATTCGTATAAAGCTGGCTTTGGATTCAATTAAAATGTTTAAAAAGGGAAATTTCATTACTTTCAGAGTAGAATGCCTAAAAATTTAAAAAAATTAAATTGTAAGATAAAGCGAAAATTTCGAAGTGGAGGTTCAAAAAAATAATCATAAAATTTAAAAGAGATATAATTTGAAGGCTTTCTTTTGTTAAAGTCCTTAAAATTAGAAATCTTTCCCAGTTGAAAAGGATTCAAGAGAAGGGTATCAAGTTTTGATAAGAGGATTCGAATTTTTTAGAATTTGAAAGTAATTCAATGTATAGAATAATATACATAACAAAAGATTCTAAAATGAAATCAATAAAATAAACAAATAATTCAACTGATGAAGTTTGTAATTACAAATATTACTTTCAAATTTCAAATTAGAAAATCATAGAATTCGAGAACCTCCTCATTATTTTATTGGAATTTGATGTCTTAATGTATGTTTTTCTTCCATAATTTTCAATCTGAAACTTTTGAAAATTTTCGTACTAGAAAATTCAAATTTTCGAGAAGAATTTAGTTCAAGAGAGTTACAAAATTAAATTTCCTTCAATTATTCATATAAATTCGAATTCATTCAAACTTTTTAAATTTTTAATCGGAATCGTACAAATAAAACTAATTTTCTTTCCTTTTTAACGAAATTTTTTTCTTGGTTAGGGTGATAGTTTTTATTAAGGGGCGACAAAATTTAATGTGTATTTAAATATTTATGTCATGCACTAAAATTAATGAATAAGACTTTTATTATCAAAATTATACTTTCTACTGTTAGATCACAGACTAATAAAATTTTATTCATTGCAAACCTTGAAAACCAATCCAAAACCAAAGGAGTTATGATCGGTTTTTGTTGTACACTGAGGAGGGCACCAGTGTCCTGCAGTTTGGCCTCTAAGATGGGAAAAGACCATTCATTGCTCCAAAAATGTGATAGGAATTCTTAACCGTGAATAAAAACTTAACAAGCTTAGAAACTTCCCTAAATTCTCATTTCAAAAAAATTCCTTTTCAAAAACTCATACAAATTTCCAAGACCTTCCATACTTTCGAAAACATTCCATAAATTTTCAAGAAGCCTCCACAAATTTTCAAAATTTGAAAAATCTGTTCTCTTTTGAAACTAAAACCTTTGGAAAAATTATGTTTTACGGAAGATAAAATGCTACAAATAAAATACCTACTATGCGTAAAAAATATTTAAAAACACTGCAAAATATTGGGAAATTTATGTTTTTAAAATACTACAAATAAAACACTATTCGTGAATTGTGTTGTCCATAGGAGAAATGCCCACTACACTAAAGAATATTAAAGAGCACTGCAAAATATTAAAAAATAAGCGCATGGAAGAAGCTGATAGAATTTTTAAATGCATTTTTTAGAAAAGCAACTTGAATCGCGCCACGGTTCGTTCGCGACTGTTTTTGCGAGAGAACTCTTGAGATGAAATTTGAGACTCTTACAGGGCTAATCGACGAAACTTTTTAAAATTTGCTGCGTAAATTTGGAAACCTTTTTTTCTCTAGAGAAACAAAATGCGTCAATGTCGTTTAAATTACAAAATAAAATTGTCGTTTTAAATAATACAGGTTTCGCAGATTTTTTAAAAAATTATACTGTTAGGTACGGATAAAAGATAATTTTAGCGATAATTATTTCAAAAGAGTGAAGTTTCCAGGAAGAAATGATAGATACATGGTTCGATAATGGAAATGCATTCAATCGATTCACGGTTTATCGGTAGTGCGTGACGGTTAGTTCATACCGTTAATGGTTGATTGCAACAAGTATTAAGGAGCCAAGTCTATGATACTTCCTAACACTCATTCTTAAATCAAACTTTAATTGAAGGGGTCAGTCCGTGACCTCTTACACCAACTGATTTCTTGCTCTTCGACGACAAAAACAAATCTTATTTTTCCTCCAAGTATTAAACTAAAAAATAGTTTCAGAGTAAATGTGATTACACGGAGAAAACAAGGAATTTGAAATTGGGTAAAAATTAAATGAAGAGTATAAACCCTTCTCTGCATGGCAAAAGTGTCAAAAAAATACTGAATGCAAAGCTTCAAATAATATTAATTATGGAGTATTTTGGTACGCAGTCCACGATTTTGTTCTTCCTGTCTCTGTTGCATTTTATTAAACTTCATGTTGGATAAAGTCGTATTCATTCAGTGTAGAATGTTGAAAAAATGTTTAGGAAATAATTCAGAATGAAAGGGAATCTTTCGAATTTACAGAGCTTAAAGTTTCACGTAATTTAGAAATTATTCCTATTCAGTGAAATGTAATATTTGTAACGTATTACTTGTAAAGATTGCCCCGTAGCATGGTAATTTTAGTTTGGCAGGTAAGTGTATAATTCCAGGCTCCCCGAGGAACTGCCCTAGCGGATAGAAGAAAATATTTTTCAAATATGTCTTTTGCACCAAACGAAGAATGGTAGAGAAGCTCAAACTCATTAAGTAAACATTTCTAAAAGTTATAGATCATAGTACAAGAATTAGCAGAAAATAATGTTATCCCTAATCACCATCAATGAATTTATTTCGCGTTAACGCTTCGGACTAAACAGTTGTGCGTGTCTTTTCGTCGTCGAAAGATTGGGCAGTTCATATTATTATAACAGTGATAATTGTGATTTCTATTAGATTTTATTGTTGATCTTTGATTTACAGATAAATAATGACTTTGATTTACTTCTTCCTGAAAAGGGAAATCTTCTCTTCAAAAATGGAGTGAGATTCGTCAGCAAATTATACCACTGCTGAAAATCAGTCGGAAACCTGATGTCGACAAAGAGCTCGAAAAATATTGCACTCTTCGAAATGTAAGTAATTATAAATACGACTTGGGACAAGAAAAATTGTCACTAACTATAATCAAAGAAGAGTCAGTTTTCCATACTGGCTCAGCAAACTTTCAAGTGATGCAAAATGTTGCGGTAATAATAATTAGTGTACATATATTGAATGTATGTTGAATAAATGAAACCATATCTTTATTGCTAAGCAAATAAATGATAAAAAAAGCTTTCGACTTTTTGATTTGTCTTAAAAATGTAGGTATAATATGCTGTATAAGATCGCACCTCTTACTATGAACCAAATATACTAGTTACATTGGGCACGCTAGAAAATCTCTTAATACGATAGGATAAACCGATAATTAAAATAAGAGGTTTTAACATAAATCCACCGAAAAAATTACCATGCCCGTGGCATAAGGTACTTTTCAGTAAGGAACTACAGGTAGTAAGGAAAGAGCCATCCTTCCTCTTTACCTGAACAAAAATTTCCATGCTACGCTGCACGAAATGGCGCAAGCAGCAGAATTTGTTTCAAGAAATATATGAATAATTACACTAGTTTTCTCTTGCTTAACGCAAAAAGTATTTATGAAAATTTCTGAAACGGAGCGCATTAAAATATAGTAACTTAGAAATTGAATTTTACTATAAAACCCAATGTCTCACCATGTCACAAGAAATTGTATGAATTTCTACCAGAATTTCTGTCAGGAATCCGCCGAGTTTTCTCTCTGTGTAATTAACTGCATTTTCATATAATCTTGCATAAATACAAGTATTAATTGAAATATAAATAAAATTACACAATATATTTTTGCGAACGCTTATGACAAAGTACAAAGGAACCTACAGTAACAAGATTGTTTTTTCAAAAACTTCTTTCTGTAAATTTGTATGTTTTTAGTGTACTCATCTTAAATGAGGGCTAAATTACGGCAAATTGAACAAAATTGTGATGAATTTATAATGACTACTTATAATTTCGCACGGTCCAATTCGAATTTTTTACGGAGAGAGAGAGAGTTTAGGACTTTATCTCTCATAACCGGAAATAACTGAACACTCTTGTGTCCACCTGTGCACTAAGTAATTCAATTGTTTTGCGTTACATATAAGCACGTGCCGGAACACAATCTTTGTAGATTTGCTATTACTAACAGTACATTGGTACTTACTCAGCGTGTTGATAATTTTGGATCTAAAAATGGACATAGTAGTCACATAGTCAAGAACGCATAGAAAAATTGAAAATATTATGTTTAAAAAAATTTGAAATTGTTCAGTAACGTTCGACTAAAAAGCGAGCTAAGAAGTGTAATCTTCAGGGCGTTAGAATTAGAAAGATTTTCGTGTTTGAAGGAATTCTAATTGGAAAGCAGTACTATTAGAAAAAGGACATGCATTTCGGCCAATTTCATGCGTAACCATAACGCTAACATCATGCATTGTCCCTATACTTTATTGGCCAATTCAGTTGGCCATTGATATTTAATGTAAGTAGCGGTAGAATCAGCCAATATAAATGTAAAAAAAATCGATAAGTAGGCGCAAATTTCAAAAGAGTTAAAGTTTCTTGCATAATTATAATAAACTAATGCAATAGTTAAAAAGTCAAAAATACGATTAAGTTGTTTCAGTTAAGTTATAAATTAGGTGAAATTCATTGTAGTTTCTCTAAACATAGGAAAAAGGGCGGAAACAAGTCAAAATTTTGAGTTATCTTGAAAGCGGTGAGAGATATGTGAAAACTGACAACATTATTAAACATTCAGAAAGTAGGATGGTCCTCGACTACCCGAAGTAACCCAGTTGAAAGGTTTTCAAAATTAAAAAGAAAGTAAAATTAAAATTGATGTCAAAAACGGTGAGAAATGCGCGAAAACTTAAAAAAAAGGTGTTTCCTAAAGGTGTATGGTTCTTGACGACTCTAAACTTATGCAGTATTGATATTGTCGAAATTTGATAAATTTTGAAATTTCTGGACAATCTTGAAAGATACGCGAAAATTGTCAAAATTTTAAGGATTTCCCGAGAGGTTAATTACTCCTGTAATCTGGTGTACACTCTCTCCCCCCTCCCCCCCTCCCTGCAATCTTATACAATCTCATGCAATCTCATGCAATCCCGTGCAATCTTTTACAATTCCTTGTAATTCCCCTTTACGTAAAAATATTATAGTATATTCAGTATAGGTCTATAATGATTTTCCTATAATGAATTTCTTATAATTTTTTTGCGATTTTAGAATTTTAAGGCTTTTAAAAGGATTTTCTGGGATTTCCAAACATTTCAGCTAATTATATGGATTTCATCGATTTTCAAGGGATTTGAAAATATTTCCGCGGATTTCATAAAATTTCGAAACATTAGAGGATTTCAAAGATTTCCAAACATTGGAATTGGGGATTTTAAGGGATTTCAAAGAATTTTGAAGGATTTCTAAAAATTTCAAGAGATTTCTAAAGAATTTCAGAAAGGAATGAAATGAATTCCTATCGATTCCAAAGATTCAATGGGATTCTAAGGTTTTTCAATAAATTTCGCAAGATTTAAAGAATTGTATTAAATCTCCAAGGGTTTCAAGGGATTTCAAAGATTTATTTGGATTTAAATGTTCCTCTTTTTAGGGAACTTTAATGAATAAGTTTAATTTAATTTATGTTCAAGGGATTTCAAATGATTTATATTTATTTTAATGGATTTTCACGATTTCCAAAGATTTCAAGAGATTTCTAGTGAACGTTGGAAAATAAATTAAATTAAATTGAATTTCATGGGATTCTTAGCGATTTTCAAAATTTTCAAGGGATTTTAAGGTATTTCAAGGAATTATCCAAGATTTACAGGATTTTATTAAATCTCCAAGGATTTCAAGGGATTTCAGAGATTTCTATGGATTGAAACGCTTTTCTTCTCAGGGAACTTTAATGAATAAGTTTAATTTAATTCATGTTAAAGGAACTTGAAATGATTTATATTTATTTTGAATGGATTTTTACGATTTCCAAAGATTTTAAGGGAATTTAAGGGATTCCAAAGGATTTCAAGCAATTTCAACAATTTTAAGGCATTTCAAAGAATGTTCTAGCATTTACAAAGATTACAAGGGATTTCTAGAGAACTTCGGAAAATAAATTGAATTAAATTGAATTTCAAGGGATTCTTAGCGATTCCAAAAATTTCAAGGGATTTTAAGGTATTTCAAGGAATTTTACAAAATTAAAAGGATTTTATTAAATCTTCAAGGATTTCAAGGGATTTTAAAGATTTTTGGGGATTTGAACGTTTTTTTAGAGAACTTTAATTCATAAGTTTAATTTTAATGGATTTTAATGATTTTCAAAGATTTCAAGAGATTTCAACGAATTTCTATAGAACTTAAGAGAATAAATTAAATTTTATTTAAGGGATTTCAACATTTTCAAGAGATATGAAGAAATTAAAGAAATTTCAAAGGATTTTAAAGATTTCTATTCATCCTATTGATTCCAAAGCAAAGGTTTCAAGGGATTTTAAGTTATTTCAAGGAATTTCACAAGATTTAAAGGATTTTATTGAATCTCCGAGGATTTCAAGGGATTTCACAGATTTTTAGAGATTTGAATGGGTTTTTTAAAAAAAATCTAATGAATAAGTTTAATTTCATTCATATTCAAAGGATTTCGAATAATTACTACTTATTCTAATGAATTTTTACGATTTCCAAAGATCTCAAGGGATTTCAATGAATTTCTAGAGAACTTTGTGGAATAAATTAAATTTTATTTCATATGATTTTTACGGATTTCAACAATTTCAAGGGATGCCAAAGAATTTTTTGGGATTTCCAAAGATTAAAAAAAATTTAACCTTCAAGTATTTTAAACATTTTAGGGGATTTTACAAATTTCAAGTGATTTCTAGAGAACTTAAGGGAATAAATTGAATTTATTTCATTCCTAAGGGATTTCAAAGATTTCAAAGGAATACAATTTATATTCCAATGCTCATAACCTATAATCGTTTTCTATGTAATGAGTTTCCTATAATCCATGGAATTAATTAATATTTTGATGTTAGTGTGTCGATTACTGGTCAAAATTATTTTTCGAGAAATGAGAAAAAATCTACGTCGGCCCGGATTTGAACCGGGAACGCCGACTTTACATGAGTGGAGCAACCAATTACGCCAACGAGGCCGCAGTAGATCGTT
>JAUMHM010000078.1:32218855-32248457 GCA_032362435.1 Melikaiella ostensackeni | reverse complement strand
CATATTAAAACAAAAGAATTTAGAAAACCAGCAACTTCATGTTGAACAGACGGAAAGACAACATTAGGAAGCCACGTATTTCATTATTATAAATTATATATTATATTACATTGTAGTATATATTGTAGTTAACTTTACTTCTGTATTTAAATATCTGGCACCTGCTTATTGCTGTTGGATATTTTTTAATAATAATCTTTACTGTTTATATGTGGATTTGATATATAAATTGTTATCGTGGAACATTGATAAATCGACATGTTGGTTTGATTTTACAAGATTAAATAGCAAAATGATCTTGTTTGAAAGCTGGATCAATCGATCCTCAGGGACGGTCAGCATCCTGCCCCCCTTGTCCCACTCCCAAAGCCCCTGGCCAAGCAAGGTGATTTAAAGCATGGATAGCTTTGGGTTATCCAATCAACTCTTCCAGATTGGTTATTATCTAGTTATTTGTATTATTACGTTCGAAATCCCAATATTTCAAGTGCATGAAGCAGATTTTCGATCTGAAAAAAGAATAGCTTTTTTTATCGATGACAAATTATTTAAAATTCTTCGTTTTTATTTGCCATGTATCTATTCAAATATTTTATTTGAATCTAATACCATAATAGATATACATAAGTTTTCATTTTTTTATTTTATTTTTTTCATTTTTGGTAGCGAAAAGTCGAGGTAAAAATGCTTTATATTGAATAAAGGAACATTCGCGGAAAATTTTTACCCTTCTTTTAGTAGTATTATTGGTTTTTTAAATGAATTTATTGATAACCTATCTTGTAATGGACTTTTCTAATGGATTTTTTTTATTTGTTGCAGGTAAGCGTTTTATTGAGGATGCTCTAAATTCCAAATGTTTTTCCTCAATTTCAACACATATTATGGTAAGAAAAATAGATTAATTGAGAATTTTATACTTGAATTTTAAAAATATTGTTATCGATTTCAGAAAAAATATTGAGAGATTTGAACTTATTCACACGAAAATGTGATGGCTTTTTTATTTTTTTATTACAATTTTGTCATTCTCATTATCCTGTAATATTTTTAAAAAATTCATATATCTTAATATTTAAAGGGGAGCTAAAGAGATTCTTAAAAGGATTCTAGAATTTTTAATCTCGGTTTTCAGTCTTGCTGTATTTTTAATTTTATTTTTGTAACAGATTTTTATTTCAATCTAAAAATAGAGAATTACTATCCACCCTCTTTCTTTCGCTATACAGTTCAAATTTAACTTTATTGCCGATTTAACATCTCAGATATAAATAAGTCCAAGGATCACAGTCTCCTATTTTCCCCATTTTCCCCTCTATTATTCTAAAAATCCCCTCAAAACCCTTCTTTTGAGAATTTTTCAACTTTTCCCTTTTTTTTTTCTTTCGATGTTCCGATTAATTTTTAATGAATTAGAATAAATAGAATCCTGTGACGTTCAGAAACGAGCGCGTACATTAATAGTATTCAGTATTATAGTTTAAAAACTGATTTTACATATTAGTCTAAATTTTCAAAAGTACAAAAAAAGTTCAATGTAAAAAAATCGTCAAATAACAAAAGCGTTTACTAAGGAACTACAATAATAATACATGAACACATCAATATTTTTAGGGGTAAAATTTTTTGAAAAATATTTCATTAGCCCAAAGCTAAATGAAAATCAGTTTTTGTGTGATTTATTTGGAAATTGTGCCTCCATAGGTTTTCTTTATCAGTATTGTTAATGATCAGCTTAATGACACTTGAAGTACTCAAAGTCTGCACTTAAAATTTTTTTAATTGTTTAAATTGTTTAATTTGTTTTCAAACTTCGTTATAAAATTTTTCAATTTTGAAAGCTTCAAATTAAAAGTTACTGAAATTTGATGGCGGTATATTAGTAGATTGATAGTAGGACTTTAAAATGAAGATTCCTGTTACCGACATTTACTGACATTTTGAAACTAAAATGGTTCTCTTCCACGCTAAAAGAATTCTATCCGTGCTAAATTATCATTTATAATACTAAGGTATAAATAATAGGTGACATTAGACTTTGGTGAGCTATAACTGATCGGAAAAAAATCTCAGCTCATTCTGCTAAAAACTACATCGTTCTATAAGATTTTCTGAATCCAACGGTGTTTTACTAATTGTTGTAAACAAAATTAGTTCAGAGCTATTGAATGAAATGCGAAGAAAAATGACTTTTTAATTTGGCACGCGTCTCTATCATTAATCTCATGATTAGTCGAAATGTTATTTTTTTCGAAAGATCATTTTCGTAAAGTTTTTAAAAATAGCATAGCAATTGGTGTCTATTACTTCACATTTCAAACTATTTGACGGTGCGATAGCTGCATTAAACTGCAAAATAAAGACCTTGAACAAAAATGCTTGTAGAAGCAAGATTTTACAATATTTCGAGATTTCAAAACCTCTAATACTTTTCGAAAATATTGTAGAGCATACTACAGTCATCACAGGATGTCACTTATTCACATTTTTTGACCTGTTTTGAAATTTGTCACCTATTTCACCTATTTTGGATATACGTTTTTTTTATCTATTTTGGAAATTTATCACCTTTTCCACTTTTTTTCAATTGACCGAATACATTTTTTTAAAGTTTGGTATTATTTAAACTAATGCGTATATATTTTTTTACTTTTTCTTCTTGAATTTGATAAAAATTCTGAAAATGTTGAAAGACTGTTTATTGAAAAACTCCAACCATTTTTTTTCAAATTCACACCATTGTGGCGAATATAATTCATAAGTTCTCATCGTGTGCCAGCGCCTTTAAAGGGAGGGAGATTTTTTTTTCTCTGGAAAACTAAATTTTTTTTTTCTTCAATAACGACACTAGGTACGACAAATGTAAACAGAACAAATTTATTTCTCAAAAAAAAAGTTTTAAAAAAATCTGTTGTCATTTTTCTATAACAAATTATTTTCCAGATCTTTACCAAAATTTGAATAAAACCGGTTATTTTTATTTTTCTCGAGGGGTTCACTACTACTGAATTCAAGTGAATAAAAAAAAATTCACTTCAATTCTTCTGCTTCGCTTAGATTTTTTGGTATCAATTGGATTCTTTGAATTATTTTGAATTATTTTAAATTCTTTGAATTCTTTTGAATTTTATTTAACCCCTGATTTTTCTCCAAATAATTAAATTTTATGCTATATCATAAAAAACGAAAATGAATTTGAATGAATAATTTTAACAACTATTACTTCAAACTTTTTCTCTGAAAGTCTGTTTTCAAAGATAATCAATACCACATTTTTAACTAATACTTAATTTTCTTAAATTCGTTGGTTTACATTATTCTTTCACAAAAATATCTTATCAATCATAGAATGACATCATAAAATTGTATTATCTTAAAAAATAAAATGTTGACCTGTTCCATTCATTTTCAATTTTCTGAAATTTTCAACAGTTAAAAATTCTATTCTCTTTCAAAATTCGCTTTTTTCTTGAATTTTTAACGGTTGAAAATTTGAGAAAACTGAACATTGCAGAAAATAGGAATTTCAACAGGTGAAATTACAATAGTTGTATCTTCAGCAGTTAAAAAACGCGAAGTTTCAACTGATGAAAATTCAAATGTTAATTTTCTTTAATTTTCAACAGTTAAAAATTCAAGAAAAAAGCGAAGATTCAACTGTTAAAAATTCAAATTTTAATTTTCTTCAATTTTCAACGGTTGAAAATTCAAGAAAAAATCGAGTTTTGAAAGGAAATTGAATTTTCAATTGTTAAAAATTAAAGGAAATTGAAAATCAAGTTTCAAACAGATGAATCTTCGCTTTTTTCTTGAATTTTCGATCGTTGAAAATTAAAAAAAATGAACATTACAGAAAATTGGAATTTCAACGGTTTAATTTTCAACAATTGAAAATTCAACTGTTGAAAATTAATCTTTCTTTCAAAATTCGCTTTTTCCTTAAATTCTCAACTGTTGAAATTTACAGAAAACTGATAATTCTGAAAATTGAAAATTATATTGTCAACAGTTAGAAATTCAACTGTTGAAAATTTAATTTTATTTAATTTTCATTCAAAATTCGTTTTTTTTTTTAATTCTCAACTGTTGAGAAGTGAAGAAAATTTAAAATTGAATTTTAGGCAGTTGAAGTTAAGAATTGAAGAAATCGAATTTTCTACAGAATAATTTTCAATTTTATTCAAGTTTCAGCAGTTGAAAATTTAACTGTATAAAATGCAAGAGCAAAGCGAATTTTGAAAGAAAATTAAATTTTCAACTGTTTAAAAGTTAAATGTCGAAAATTCAATTTTCTTCAATTCTTGACAGTTGAAAATTCAAGAAAAAATCGATTTTTTTATCAAAAACAAGTGTTGAAAATGTCATATTTACATAATTTTACTTGAGAATACAATAAATAAGCATTTCAATCCATAAAGTTTTTTTTTTTGAAAAAGTCGTTTTTTTTTAAAACGGGGCGCGATTGGCAAAAAATGTTTTGGCAAATTAATAGTCATGCAATGGACTCTCAGTAGGGAATGTATGAGATTTAAAAGAAAATCCCAACTCTGATCATTTCCTTGTAAATTTAGAGTAAATTTTTTTCTTGATAATATATTTTTTGAGTTGACATAATTTTTATAATATCGAATCACTATTTAAGGCCATGCTATATTTACCTGTTTCCTACTTTACCGACATTTTTTTCGCAACAACTAACGTCCACACGAATTGGGATATTGAGTTGAAATTTTCGGAAATTAGTTAAAAGGCGCTAAGGAACGTTTGTATGGATCCAAATTTCTGAAACTACAAAAAAAGGTCAGTTTTGGGAAATTTTGTTTGAATTTCGAGAAATTTAGGACCATACAAACGTTCGTTAGTGCCTTTTATATAATTTCTCTGATTTTGAACTCGATATCCCAATTCGTGTGGACGTGAGTTGTTGCAAAAAATGTCGGTAAGGTAGGAATCGGGTAAGTATAGCGTGGCCTTAACATAATTTTTATTTTTTCGAAACACTTTGTCACATAATTTTTATTCTTCCGAATAAGTACATAATCTAAAATTCATTTAAACGAAACGCCATCTATCATAATCTCCATATCATCGAGACTGCGTATAAGGTAGATTCATTTGTCCTAAAATGGCGCCCGACATTCTGATTGGCTGAATAATACCGCCAAAATCGAATCAGCCAATAAGAATGCCAGACGCCATTTTAGGAAGAGTGAAATTTATTCTACATGCAGTTTCGGTCACATGGGGATTATGACAAATGGCGTTTCGTTTAAATGAATTTTAGGTTATGTACTTATTCGAAAGAATGAAAATTATGTCAAATTATAATTCGGTAAAATAAGAATTATGTTAAATGGTAATTAGAAAAAATAAAAATCATGACAAATGGTGGTTCGGAAAAATAAAAATAATGTCAAATAGCAATTCGGTTTTATGAAAATATGTCAAATTATAATTCGGTAAAATAAAAATCATCAGATTGACAATTAGGATAAATAAAATTTATAGCAAATTGCTCTTCGGGTAAATGATTTTAGGTAAAATAAATATTGGGAAAAATAGAATTTGGGGAATATTCATACGTCTCTCACTGGTCCACTTACAATATTTTCAATTTCCGATCGAGTAAAAAAAGCGAATCAAAATTGCCATTTGTTCTCATATGGTTTGCTTCCTGCGGACGTATAATGTGACGAAAATTGACGAGATCGAGCCGGATGACATGAGGAACACCTCCGGTAATGCGTACTGCCGTACTGTCTCGGTGGAAGGGGGACGAGGAGGGTGACAGTGACTCGCTCGGCCACGACATTATCCAGCAGTATCGCGCCTACCGCCTACCGGGCCAGGCTAGGTCGGCCGAAACCTCTCTTTTATGTTGGAATTGCGAAAGTTCTTTTTCAATTTTCATACCAAATTCGATAATTTATAATCTTCATAATTGATCAAGTGATGACCAGTGATCTAAGGAAAACGAAGTTATAAATTAATCAATTAAATTCGAATAAAACGGGGAGGATCGACCTAATAATAAGCTGAATGTGTCTAATCATCTAAGTAGTAAAAGCCAGTGACGGAAAGACTGTTCCTAATATCAGTGAATTAGTGCGCTCGAAAGATATTAAGCTTCTTCAATTGGAATTTCTGTCGTTTCGTTAACTACACATTGCGAGGCCTACGCTCAGACAAAAGTACTGCCAGTGCTTCTTTATTAATCCACTTGTAAATTACTCAATGGAAGATGTTGAAAAGCAAATTATTTTCCTGTTTTTAACCCTTTTGAACCTATCCAGAGGAATTTTAATCGAAATTAATTCAGGGAGTTTGAAATTGATGGAGTTGAATTAATATTTAATATGATTTAACCAGAAATGCTTCAAAAAAGAATAAGGAAAGAAACCAAACAAAAATTCTATTGGGTCAATGAAATACTGACATTTGCAGTTGTTGTGTTATATAATTTTCTTTATTATTGTACACACTTCACGAATTACAACTGCCTGTTAGTTTTTTTTTTTTTTTTAACAATTGGCGAAAATAATAAATAATTACTAGAATGAAGATTTTTTTCTCTTGTAATAAATATTCATAATAATAATAATAATAATAATAATAATAATAATAATAATAATAATAATAATAATAATAATAATCTTCAAGTTCATTCATTCACTTTGTCCACATTGAAGCTCCCATGTTTCAGCTCACTTTTCGCGTAATTTTTGTCTCGCGACTTTTTTTATCATGTCAATGTGACAGTTTATTAGTATGACATCTTATAAATACAGCTACAGTTAATTTGTGAAAATAGTAACTTGTTACATTGCCAACAAATCTATAAAATTGAATCATTTCCAATTTTAAATCTTCAGAATTGAGTAATTTTGAATTTTAGATCTTCAAAGTTGAATAATTTTCAATTTTAAATTTTCAAAATTTCACTATTAAAAAAACATTCCAAATTGCATCATTTTAAACTGTGAACATTCCAAAGTAATGGATCTTTAATTGTAAATCGTAAAAATCGAAGACTTTAAATTGAAAATCTACCAAATTGAATAATTTAAATTTTTAATCTTCTAAATTGGATAATTTTCAATTTTAAATCTTCAAAATTGAACTATTCCAAAAAAATCATTTAAAATTGCACCATTTTAAACTGTAAACATTCCAAATTAATTAATCTTCAATTGTAAATATTAAAAACTGAATAAATTTCAATGTTAAATCTTCAAAATGAAACTGTTTCAAATAAACCATTCTAAATTATCATCTTAAACTATAAACATTCTAAAATAATGAATCTTCAATTGTGAATCTTAAAAATTGAATAATTTTCAATTGCAAATCTACCAAATTGAATAATTTGAATTTCAAATTTTCTAAATTGGATTATTTTCAATTTTAAATCTTCAAAATTGAAGTATTCCAAAAAAAACATTCAAAATTCCACTATTTTAATCTGTAAACATTTCAAATTAATTAATCTTTAATTGTAAATATTAAAAACTGAAGAAATTTCTGTTACAAATGCATAAAATTGAATAAATTTCAATTTTCAATTTTAAATCTTCAAAGTTGAATAATTTTTAATTTTCAAAATTGCACAATTAGAAAAAAAACATCTCAAATTGCATTATTTTAAACTGTAAACAATCCTAAGTAATGAATCTTTAATTGTAAATCGTAGAAATTGAAGAATTTTAAATTGCAAATCTATAAAGTTGAATAAATTTTAATTTTAAATCTTCAACAATGAGCTAATCTAAAAAAGCATTCAAAATTACATCATTCTAAACTATAAAAATTCCAATTTGATGAGTCTTCAATAGTAAATCTTAAAAATTGAATAAATTTCAATGTTAGATCTTCAAAATAGAACTTTTTCGAATAAACCATTCAAAATTATCATTTTCAACTATAAACATTCTAAAATAATGAATCGTCAATTGTGAATCTTGAAAATTCAATAATTTTCAATTGCCAGTCCACCAAATTTAATAATTTAAATTTTAAATCTTCTAAATTGGATAATTTTCAATTTTAAATCTTCAAAATTGAACTTTTCCAAAAAAAGCATTCAAAATTGCACCATTTTAAACTGTAAACATTCCAAATTATGTAATGAATATTTAATTGTGAATATTAAAAACTGAAGAATTTTCTGTTACAAAAGCATAAAATTGAATAAATTTCAATTTTCAATCTTCAAAATTGAGTAATCTTCAATTTTAAATCTTCAAAGTTGAATAATTTTTCATTTTCAAAATTGCACAATCAGAAAAAAACGTCCCAAATTGCATCATTTTAAACTGTAAACAATCCAAATTAATGAATCTTTAATTATAAATCGTAAAAATTGGAGAATTTTAAATTGCAAATCTATAATGTAGAATAAATTTTAATCTTAAATCTTCAGCAATGAGCTAATCCAAAAAAGCATTCAAAATTACATCATTTTAAACTATAAACATTCCAATTTAATGAATCTTCAATAGTAAATCTTAAAAATTGAATAAATTTTAATTTTAAATTTTCAAAATAGAACTTTTTCGAATGAACCATTTAAAATTATCATTTTAAACTATAAACATTCTAAAATAATGAATCGTCAATTGTGAATCTTGAAAATTGAATAATTTTCAATTTTAAATCTTCAAAATTGAACTTTTCCAAAAAAAAAGCATTCAAAATTGCACCATTGTAAACTGTAAACATTCCAAATTATGTAATGAATATTTAATTGTAAATATTAAAAACTGAAGAATTTTCTGTTACAAATGCATAAAATTGGATAAATTACAATTTTACGTCATCAGAATTGAATAATTTTCAATGTTAAATCTTCAAATGTAAATCTTAAAAATTAAAAAATCTCCAATTGCAAATCTATGAAATTGGATAATTTTCAATTTTAAATCTTTAAAATTAAACTATTCCAAGAAGTCATCTAAAATTACATCATTTTGAAATATAAACATTCTAAATTAATGAATCGTCAATTTTCAATCTCAAAAATTGAATAATTTAAATTTTAAATCTTCTAAATGGGATAACTTTCAATTTTAAATCTTCAAAATTGAACTTTTCCAAAAAAGGCATTCAAAATTGCACCACTTTAAACTGTAAATATTCCAAAATTATGAATATTTAATTGTAAATATTAAAAACTGAAGAGTTTTCTGTTACAAATGCGTAAAATTGAACAAATTAAAATTTTACGTCTTCAAAATTGAATAATTTTCAATGTTAAATCTTCAAAATTGTACTATTCCAAAAAAGCATCTAAATTAACATCATATCAAAATATAAACATTTTCAATTAATGAACTATACCAAAAAAAACATTGAAAATTGTATCATTTTCTATTTTACACATTAAATATTGAAGAGTCTTCAATTACAAATATTCAAAATTGAAGAATTTTCCATTGTAAATTTTCAGAATTGAACTACTTATTCCGAAAAAACAATCATAATGACATCACTTTAATTACAAATCTTCAAGATAGAACCATTTTAAAAACTTGTTCAAAATTTCATGACCTTAAATTATAAACATTCAAAATTAAACAAGTTGACAATTTAAATCAAATTAAAGTTGTATAAAAGCCGATGCAGCTATTTTAATATTTATTTTAATTCATGATTATTACTAATTATATTTTATAATTACTTTAAATGTAAGCATATGTTTCAATTTGATTATTATACAATTCAAATAAGCAACATGTTATAAAACGCGCCAAGCGCGCTATTTCTGTTAGTATACAATAATTTAATAAATAAAGTTTTTATAATTGAAGTTTACATACTTACATAAAGTGACATTTTAAATAAATATTTGTTTAATAAACAAGAATTTAATTATTGCTGCAAAAATGAATCGTTTCATTGGAATGAGTTTATAATTCTTTATTATTTTTCAGCAGAGGAAAAATTTCGATGTTTTATCACAATTTTATTCGACGAGACTCTGATTTGCGTGAAATTAATGATTATTGGTGACCACTAATGCTGGTCTTAGCAATTATGTTATCAATACGACCTTCTGCTCATTGTCATTCTATCTGCACTTTTTACAATTGTTTATTGCTTTGAGTCTCAAAATAGATGTACGGTTAGTGTTACTCATCTTCATGTGCGAAAGATCATAAAAATATTTTTCATCCTAAATTCTGCTAGACGACAGATAAGTAACTAATTAGAAAATTTGTTTATCTCATTTTTTTATTTTTCGAGATGGGAATTGTAACGTTTTTTAAATTCATTGTCAAATAAAGTATAAAATAAATGTACATGTGTCAAAGAAAAATAAGAAAAAGTGTCAATCAGAAAATGTGTGAACATTTGTACGAGAATGTTTGCATCTCTAATTTTATAAGTTGTACTTGCAAATTAGATGCAGTCTTGTTTTGTTTCCAAAAGAAAAAACCAAAAACTAAGATTTTAAAAATGATTTTATACTTTTCTTCATAAAATATTAATTATAACTTTAAAACATGTAGATATGATATCTGTTAAAAGAATTGTCGATAATTTTTAACATTCGATTGAGATAATCAAATTCTGTCATAAATAAAAAAATTAAATTCATGATTTTAAATTTTCAAAGAGTCTCGTCGTCTCGTAATTCAGATTGAGTAATCGAATATTTTTCATACATTTTTCGAGTCTATCCTCTTCAACAGATAGTTAAGTAGAACTTGTTGAATTAACATATAAATTCAGAATCTCGAACAATAGCTTCAATACTTTAAATAAAATTTCTATAAATAAGTTGTTTTTAAGGATCAAAAATATGATTATTTGGATGCAGCACTAGTGAGTTTTTTACTCTTTCAAATTGAAATGCTAGGTCATAAAATATCTAAAACTATATATTTCTTCTATAAAAGATCGAAACTCTTATTTTCAAAGAAATGTTTATTTTGACTTTCAAATTAATGGTCTGTTTATAACTCATATTATTAACGGATCACATTTTTTTCATATGTTGCAAAGTGAAAACTATTTTTAAAAACTGATATTTCAGAAATAGAAATCCTAAACTTTAAAATCAGCTTTTAAATATCTTTTTACTCCTATGTTTGAACTGAAAATTTATTTCTAAATTAATTTTTCTCAACTGAAATTGTTCCAGATACAAATAAAAATAAACATAAATATATTACACAAATTTAATTAACTTATCGTTTGCTCTAAATTCGAATGAATAAAAAGTAACTGAAAAGCAAAAAGTCAATCACTGATGCATTGACGAATTCGCAGTAAAAAATCATGGATCATCAGTGAAATGTTACTAAATTTAATCAATTAAAATTTGTTATGATACTCAACCTTTTTTTAAAGATAAAAATTATGAAATTTGTACAAATCTTTATGGATTGAAAAGCTTTTTATTAAAATAATCATCAGGAAGTTGAACGGCTCAAAAACCGAATTTTTTTCTTGATCAGAGCAAGGATCGGAAAGTAATTTCGAAAACGTATTTTAAAATAATTTTATTTTGACATTTCTGTCTTAGTTTAAAAACCAATCTTATAATTTTGTTTTGAGTCATATTTTCTCGTGACCTTCAGTTATAAAAATCTCTTTTTAAATAACTAGAAAACAAACACGCGCCTTAAAATCTACAATTAATATTAATACAACATTTTTGTATTTAATTGTATATTTTTCTCTAAATCAAATCATTTTTTATTAAAAGTACCGATTTTCGGTAAAAAAACGCTAACAAAACTAAAAGTAAATTTAATGACTTGAAATCATAATCTGAAGAATAACGATAATCCGAAATATCTTATGATTTTTTAAATTAAAAATACCAATTTTTGACGAAAAATATTAACATAACATAAGAAAAAATTGTTTATGATTGTAAATCTTCTTTGAAATTTAATGATTTTTGTTTTAAATTATCGATTTGTGCACGGAGAAAAATGTGGATTCAAAATCTATCTTTGAGTCCTTGACATAAAGTTGTGAATGTAAGGAAATAAGACTGAATTTTAGAAGTTTAGCAATTCATTTTCACGATGAAATTCTGGGACTGAGTCTCAGACTTGCCATACCTTTGCGTCATCTAGTCCATGACCGTTTGCTAATTTTATTACAAACGGTACTGTATGCTCTGTTCCAAATATAAAATGTACAGTAGTAACTCTTCCCGAAAAAGTCAACGTGAAAATGAATTGCTAGACTTCATGTACTCAGTGAAAGATTTTGGATTTTCATTTTTCTTCATGAGGTGAAAAACGTTAACAAACCTAAAATTGTTGAAAAATGCAATGCTTAATGATGATTTTTGTTTAAAAATGCTAAGTATCAGCGAAAAGCACTAACATAAAAAATGTATCATATTTTCAATACTTTATTAGATAATTTGAAATCTTTTATTTAACAATTCGCATATGGTTTTCTGTGTTTTGTTTTCGAAGAGGATTATTTATGGAATTAGTTTTCAAAATTTCAAATTTAAGGTATAAAACAACTTTATGTAATGAAAAGCCAATCAGGTTTTTAACAACAATGATTGCGAGGTTTTCATAACATATCGCTGCACAACTTTTTTTAGATAGAATAGTAACAATAATTATAAATAAATAATGAATGCGAGATTCTTGTGTCTCACGTTTTACTATTCATTACATTCTCAATTAGTCAGTATAGCCCTCTTGAAAGTAATATTCATGTGCACAATAGATTCCTTTTCAAAATTTTAAAAACTATTCTATGACGAAGTAAAAAGTAAAAAATAATAATAGTATGATATAATATAATATAATAATATAATATAATATAAACAGAGAAAAATTGTGCCTATCAATGATGTTTTGTGCCTGGGTGGCAAAACACAAGTACAAAAATGCCCCCAAAATTATTTATGTGTCCCGAACGGTTTATAATGAAAAAAGTGGTTCGAAATGATGCAACGTGAAACTGGGAATTCCTAAAGTTCGGTGATATTTTATTGCAAAGATCACATCAATGTATTATTTATTTTTTTTTTATAAGGAATAGTGTTATTAATTATTTTCCTAATACAAGTGAGCAGCTGATCTTTATATTTACAATAGTTTTTGTTATTTTTGTATAAACATAGACATATGAGTTCTCTAATCTCTAACCATGCAATATTTATCTCAAAACATTTATTTTAGCAATAAATAATTTTTGTGAATAATTATTTCTTTGCAAAATTATAGTTTCAAATAATGCAACATCTAATTGGTTCGTCAATTTAATCCAATCCATTAAATATTTTTTAACGGGTTTATAAATATTTATATGTACATTATTTTGTGTATACTTTAATTATATAAAGATTTCAAAAAATCGAGCTTTACTGAATGTATTTTTTATTTATTTCGACGAAGATGTTGTTCAGAAGAACTAATTATGGTTGCAATGTATTTATATATTTTGAGGTGCATTAATATTTCTTAGTCACAGTCGAATACATTCGTACAAAAAGATTATTTAAAAAAAATGATTATCCTTTTTTTTCATGTATTATTTAAAACTATAATTTTGCGAAGACGTAACTGTTCACTAAAATTAACTATTATTCAAGTATAAGTTTTAAGATAAATATTGCATTGTTTAAAGTTAGAAAACTCACACGTCTCCATTTATACATAAAGATAACAAAAACTGTTGTGAAAATTAAAATCAGACACTACTTGTATTATGCAAATAATTTATAACACTATTTTTTACAAGGGAATTAAGAAATACACTAAAGTGATCTTTTCAACAAAATATAACCGTAGAGAGGTATTCTCATTGTCACGTCGCATAATTTTAAACCACTTTTTTTTATAAATCTGATGAATTTGCAGTCCGATAAAGTTTGCTTAAGCTTTGACATATTTCTTCATGATCTAAGATTTACACTTTAAAAAAATTGCTTCGGATAATTTTAATATTAATTATTTATTTCTTGTATGCAACGGTATGGGACTTGGATGACCCTTGTTTTGATTTATGAACTTTTTGGGTGTTCTTTTTTAGTGCCCAAAAAATTTTCATAAGAAAGTACATTTCATTTCGATCTTTAAGAAATTTCAAAAGAGAGACATTAAGCAAAGATTTCTTCCATTCTGCAGGGTTGCCTGTGAATACTATTAAGATTTCTTTTAATTGAGGTATTAATGATTAACCCAATTTATCAAAAAATATCTATTTTTATTTAAATATAGTATACCTAAGACCTCTAGTTTATGCGATGCGCAGAATCGCATAATGTCTCAAAATTAATTATAACTCCAAACTTCCATGTTATATAAAGTTTCCATGCCAAATATATTCAGTTTATTAACGTCGCACCAAAACGCATAATTTTATTTTCGTCGCATAATTGTGAAATTTTCGAATAATAGCGGATAATTTCATATTTTTTGTGAATTATATATGTAAAAAAGGCAAAAAATGTATTTCTTAATATTTGCATGTTCAAATTCGTCAGTAAATATAAAATATAATATCTTTAACTTATTTTGGATAATTTTTATTTAAATCAAATTATTAAAACAATTGCATTCTGAATTTCGCGCAGTTTTTTCATTCAGGCGTTACGTAGGTGTTTTAAGAGATAGTTGAAAAAAAGTTGTGCTTTGGCATTCGGAAGAAGTACAACCAAGGTTGTTGAAATCGGTTAGTGCCTTCTGTTTGGCCTTTGAATTTGAAAATTGAAAAAGATTTTCCCACGGGCAAAAACATTATTGAGAATTTTTTGTAAGTAAAGTTTTTGTGGTAAACAACTATACAAAAATAAAAACATTTTTTTTAGCAAGTTACTGTGTTTAGAAAATGTGCAAAAAACAATTTTGTTTAAATTTACTTAATTGAATCGAAGAAATATTATGTTGTTTTGGGGAAAAAAACTTTTCGTCGTTTTTAAGACGTTTACACCATTCAAAAAAGGAAAAATTCACGATTTGGAAACGCTTTAAAAAGTTTGAAATTTCTTCAATTTCTGTCGAAGAATCACGTATTCTTCGATTAAAATTGAAGAAATTTCAAATTCGATATGTACAACTTTTATTTAAAAATGTGCAATTGATTAAATTTAAAAAAAAGTGGTTTACTTACGTTTTCAAAAAACTGTATCGTGCGCAACAAATTTTTTATTTTTTATTGTTCTTCAGTACTAAATTTGAAATTCAAATCCGAACAGAAAACAAAATATTTTTTCTTCTTCTTTCAGGTGTCAAACCACAACTTTTTTTATTTCTCAGCTCAAATGATTTGAATAATTGATGTATTTTTTATTCCACTAACTTGTGCTTATATTCTTCTCGTTTTAAGTAGTGATATTTTGATATTTTCTTGAGTTCAAAAGTGCATCCTATGCCTTAAATTTTGTTTATTCTTGCAACGCATAATTCGATTTTTCGTCGCATAATTTCGCATAATAATCAGTTTTCCAGCGCATAATTCAGACATTTTCCGTCACAAAATACTTTCCTTAAGTATACCAATTTGAGGAAGTTATCAATTTTTAGAAATGTGGTACTGTTTTGAATTATTACCTTCTTCTTTTTTAAAAATGGAATCATCGGAATAGATTGTTTCTAAATCAACCTACAAGACACCATTAACCTTTTCCTCTGAGTGATATTTTTATTCAGTGGTGCTCAATGCTCATTCAGAATACCGTCAAGACATCCAATGAATAATTTCTCTGCTTTAGGAACCGCGGCCTTTTAACTCGCAATCGTGTATGACGCGAATCACTGATAAGCAGTTATATGAAACAGTAGTCTGTAGCTGGTGCTTCATTCTAATTCTCTGTGTGAGTTTAAAAGTTTTCCTGGTGTTAGTGCCGATGACAGTGGAGGTGATTATATGTTATATCCAGATGATATATAGTTGTGTTGTGCCTCTACGGCTACGTTTCCAAGGATTATTAAATACTTCGCGATTCGAGTGGCGGTACCGGATTTTCAAGTACTTCACGCTCAATTAATTTCCAGGTGAGTTACACTGATTCACAGTGGGCTGAGAGACACCGAAAAATGGCCAAAAACCAACTTTAAAGTTTTTGGTGAAAGACTTATTTTTCATAATGTAGATAAGTTGAAGCAACTTTTTTCCGAATTTCATGATCTTTTAACAAGTCCTGTTTATTCTAGAACGCTATGAATTAAAGAATTGTATTTTTTTCATTTTATTTTTTTAAGAAATCGGTTCCAAATCTTGTTCATGAGATTATGGATTCAAATGTTACAATTTTTTTTCTCATTTGAGTGGTCATAAATTAATACGATGTAAATTAGAAATACAAATATTAGCATGGTTTCGAATTCCCTCACTTTAAACTCAGGCATTTTAAAAAAGTACGATATAGACATTTTTTTAATCATTCCCTGAGGTTCCGCCTCTTATCTAATGTTTTATGGTTCTAAAAGGTTTATTATGATGTTTACAGTCAGATTATTTGCCACCTTTTTTCATGTTTTACATTTGACGAAGATATTAGCAAATTAAGTTAAGCGCACACATTCACGGTTCCGTTGAAATGTCTTCAACCCAAAGGTGCGAAAACCAAGAATATTCTTCTTGATTTTGTGTTTGGGATGTCTGATAAACAAAATCTTCGCCGGAGCCGTTTTTGAAAAAATCCATGTTTAATTTTAAAAAATCAAAATTTTCCGTTTTTCTCGAGAACGAAGCGAGATATGGAAAAAAGTTGCGAATGCGAAATTGTTCTTTAGAAAAATTGCAACAAAAAGACGCCCTAAGTAATTTTTAATCTCACTTCGTTTTTTTTTAAATCTTGATTTTTCAATTTTATTATAAATGTCTTTTCTTTTTTCTCGTTCTCGATATAATTATTTTAAGTAGAAAAGCTAGGAATGTACTCATATCCGTATGTTTTTTAACACTCAAGACTTTTTATCATAAGCCGATAACATTTAAAAAAAAAATATATCTTCAGACAATTCGAATAATAATATTCATTTGTTCAATTTTTTCTCTGGTATAAAACAGTGAAAAGCAAATTTTCAGTTCTTAAAATCGAAAAATCAAGTTTTCCGGTTTAGATCAATCCGAGTTCGGATTTATTGGGATTCATTCGGATTGAAAATTTGCTTCGGATTGGTTCGGATTGGAAGTTTGTATTGAATCAGATTGAGTCGGAGTAAGTTTTAACTGATTTGGATTAAACGAAATTGAGAATATTTTTCGGATTGGATCGGATGTATTCGGATCGGTTCTGATACAGATTTCGGATTGGTTCGGAATGATTCGGAATGAAATCCTATCCCAAACTTTCGCCAGGGAAGTTTCATGCAATTCCGACGAAATCTTGAATTTTGGACAGTTTTTTTGTCTCTCAGCCAACTGTACGACTGATAAAAACAATTTATCTGCGAAGGGGCGGTGGGTCGCATTCAACCGATTTTCGCATTTGCAGTTGAAAAAAATAGAACCTCGTGCTTTTAATCTGCTTTAGAACCTGATGCTTCCACCCACAGAACAAATCTAATAATGTCACCGGATGATTAATGTAAAATCCAATATTGGCGACATTGTTAGGGTTGCCACATAGTCACTTAAGTCACTTTTAGTCACTTTTTTCATCGAATCACTTTTTAGTCACTTTTCAATGAGAAGATCACTGTATTCCCCTTTTTTTTTGAATTTTAATAATTTTGTTCCATTCACTTACATTATTTTCAACTAGCAATATTATACGCGCGCTGCAGCGCGCGGAAAACATTGCATTGTCAATTAATAATGTTCAAATATAAATCAAGACTACGATGATTCCAATTTTAAATTGTAGAGTTTAATCATTTCAAAAAAATAGTTTGAGAGGCATTCGGTTTGAAATGTTCAATTTCGAACATTATCAAATTCAAAATAATTCAGTATTGAATGCCTAGTACCCAGTTCTTGCATGGTTTTATTTTTGAGGCAATTTTTTTCACACATTTATTTGGAAAGAGGCTTGGAAAATTAGAAAGCTACTCTGAAAAAATTTAGTTTTTTTATGCTTTATCAGACTTTTACAGGTGTGCACGATTTCAATTTAAAGTTGTTATATCAGCTTCGAAGTTCCACACTTTTTTACTTTTATGATACTTTTTTAGGCAAGGCTACTTTTTAACTACTTCTTGCAATGTAAAGCTGCTTTTTGGCTACTTTTTCCAGTAAAGTGATATAAAAAATTCATCGTACTAACAAATTTGTTTTTTTAAAATAAAAAATGAAAAGTTAAAGAGGTATGCCTGAGAAAACGACTCTACCTAAAAAAAAGGAAATCAATCAAAATGGAACAGTTGATGGGTTATTCACCAAGTCTCAAAATGAGAAGGCGTAGTTTAACTCAAATTTTTGGAATAAAAGCAGAGTTGGGGTTTTTTTAAATCTTATAAATTCTTTACTGAGATTTCATTGGATGCCTGTTAATTTGACAAAACATTAATTGCCAATGGCTACCCATTATCAAAGATATTGGCTTTTTTACCATTTTTTAATGGAACGAAATGTTTATTTATTATATTCTCATGTGAAATTATGTAAATATAACATTTTTAACAGTTGTTTTAAATACAAAATTCAACTGTTGAAAATTCTAGAAAAAAAGCGAATTTCATATAAAAAACAAGTGTTTAACATGTTATATTTATATAATTTTACATGAAAATTTTATAAATAAACATTTCGAACCATAAAATAGAAGCTTTGAGAAGAGTCAGTTTTTTTTAGAAAACGGTTCGCCGTTTTTCTCTTAAATTTTCAACAGATAACAATTCATTTTTTGGATTAAAGATTCATCATCTTAGTTGAATTTCGTCTTTTGGATTTGTAAATGTAAACAATTTTGTTAAAAAGTCATCCTTTTTGGTTGAAAGTTTCTTCTTTTTTTGTTGAAAGTTCAACTACTTTGGTTGAAAATTGAACTATTTTGTTGGAAATTAACTTCTTTGTTGAAAATTCATATTTTCGGGTTAAAAGTTCAACTGTTATGCAGAAAATTCGTCTTTTAGGCTTGAAACTTCGACAATTTGGTTTTGGTCGAGGATGTAACTATTTTGTTGAAAATTGTTTTTTTTTAAGTTAATTTCATCTATTTTTGGTTTAAAATTAAAATCCTTTGGCAAATTCGTCTTTTCTGGCGGAGGATTGGTTTTTTGTTTGGTGGAGGCTACTTTTTAAATACTTTTTCTTTATTTTTGAAGATACTTTTTTCTTCAGAAGGATACTTTTTTGATACTTTTTTTAGTTCGATAGAGCACTTCGTCGCCTTTTATATAATAAAATAGTTAAATTTTAAATATGCCTCATTTTGAATGTTTCGATCCGAAATTTCTTATTGTTCCGAAAATTTTAAACGTTATTTCAGTTTATTAGATTTAAAATTGAACTTTTCAATTTTGAAAATATCTAATTAAAAAATATTCACCCTTAATCGTTCCTATTCCGCGCGTACAATTTTTAAAGTTTCATTTTTGAGCTGCCAAATTTTCATTGCCCTAAATATAAAACTCATAGGTTTGAAAAATGAAATGAAAGTTCGTAATGTTTGAGTTTTGAAAGCTGTGCAGTTTAAATTTCAAAGACTATAAAATTTGATATTGTACAATTTTCCAGCACTTCAAATAAAAAATTTGTCAATTTTAAACGCTCTAAATTTGAAAATGGTTCACTTTTATGTTGTAAAATTTATTAATTTTCCATTTTCAGTGTTTAATACTGAAACTTCAGTTTCAAATGAATTATTTAACTAAGCATTGGTTTTAATTTCTTTAACTATAAAGTATAATTATTTTCAAATGATAAAATTTTTTAATTTAAAAATTTGTTCGATACATGTTTTCAATTCACAGATTGTTTAATAATAAACAATTTCAGTTTAATTCTTTAAAATTCACTTGCATTTTTTAAAATTCTTTTGAATTTTTTTGAATTCTTCTGAATTCACTCCAAATTTAATAAATTCAATGAATTTTTTAAATATTTTTTAATTGTTTAAAAATTCATCTGATATTGAAGAAACTTCATCTCGAATTTTTATCAATTTCGTCGGACTCTTCTCATTTCCGTCAAATCCCTCTAAGTTTACTCGAATTTTTTTTATTGTTTTATTCAATATATATATTTTTTCAAGTTACTTCAATTCTGTTGAAAAAGTTTTGTTCAATTTACTCAAATTCTTATGAATTTTATCGTAGTCTCTTAAATACCCTTGAATTCTTCTAAATTCAATCCAATTTTAATGAAATCAATAGAATATTTTGGATCTTTTGAATTTTTTATAATTCATTTGAATTTATTTGGAATTCTTTGGAATTCTCTTGAATTCACCCTCAATTCTTTTGAATTTACTTGATTTCTTTTGAATTCACTCAGTTCTACTTAATTCAATAGATTTTTTTGATTTTAAAAATAGTTTTTGTGAATTCAACCTTAAGTCTTTCAAACTCACCTTGAATTCTTAATCTCAGGCATTTCATCAAATTCCTTTTGAGTTCCCTTGAATTTTTTTAAATCCACTCTGAATTTAATAAATTCGATCAATTTTTTAAAATATTCTTGAATTGTTTTCAATTCACTCGAATTTTTATCAATTTTATAGAATTCTTCTCATTTCCCTTAAATTTTTCTAATTTTTCTCAGATATAATTTCATTCATTGTTAAAATCTTAACATTTTTTTAAATTCTGCTCAATTCACCCAAATTCTTCTAAATTTCATCAAGTTCTCATGAATTCCCTTGAATTCTTCTAAATTCACTCCAATTTTACTGAAATTAACATTGATTTTTTGAATTAACTTGAATGGTTTTGAATTCACTCTGAATTCTTATGAATTTACCCTTAATCCGTCAAAATTCACCTGGACTTATTATAAATTTCATCGAATTCTTTTGAATTCTCTCGAATTCAAAAGAGCATTAAGTCACATTACTAATGCACATTACGCTGGCGAAAGTTTCGAATAGGAATTCATTCCGAATCATTCCGAACCAATCCGAATTATTCCAAAATCTGTATCCGAATCAATCCAAATTAATCCGATCCAATACGAAAAAAGTTATCAATTTCATTCGAACCAAATCGGTTAAAACTTAATCCGATTCAATCTGAGTCAATTTGAGCTTCCAATCCGAATCAGTCTGAGCCCATTCGAACCAAACTTTCAATCCGAACCAAATTTTCCATCCGAATAAACCCGAATGAATCCAAACTCGAATTGATCTAAACAGATTTTCAGTCCGAATGAGTCCGATTCAAAACAAATTCGGATTCATTTGGATTGAAAATTTTGTATATATCAATCCAAATTCGGATTGATTCGGATTGGAAATTTGGTCCGGATTAAATCGGATTGAGTCGGATTAATTTTTAACCGATTTGGATCTAACGACATTGAGAACTTTTTTCGGATTAGCTCGGATTAATTCGAATGGGTTCGGATACAGGTTTCGCAATAATTCTGAATGATTCGGAATGAATTCCTATCCGAAACTTTCGCTAGGGTAGTCAACCGATCTTGATATATGGCAGTTAGGAAAAAAAAAGAGAATCAATTCCGTTAATTACAGGGGATAAAAAAATGATTATAATTGTCTGAAAAAATTTTTAATGTATTTTTAGTACTGCTGTGTATTAAAAAAAAATTGGTTCTGAAATATATATATAATAATAATTATTATTTTTTTTTAAGAACAGAGCAATCAATACAGACGCGCTCACAGCGCTTAAAGAAATTTTTTGTTAAAAAAATACGTCCCAATGTCTTCCATAGTTTTCGAGAAAAATGTATTCGAAAAAAATTTCTTTTGTGCATAACTCATCAAAATTTTATGGGCCCAGGTCTCGTGGGATTACTTCACTTTCACTAATGTCTCCCTACAATTTATGTTAATAAGAATGCAATCAATACTCGGCTTACGGCATTTGATTTTAATATAGGCATAATACTTGACGTGGAATGGGCCATTTTACATACAAAATCTCCCATTCCATGTAAAGTGTCACGACCGATTAAGTCAGATGTCCTAAGCCGAAGATCATTTGGATTTTTATTATCATAAAAATGTAGGGCGACCTTAGTGAAAGTGAACTTAATCCGGTTAAACTTGGGCCCATAAAAATAAACAGTTTTGGAGTTATGTACAAGAGAATTTTGTTTCAAGTCCATTTTTCTCGAAAAGTATGGAAAATATTTGGACGAATTTTTTTCTTGAATGAAAAGTCTCTTCAAACGCTACAAACAAATTAGGAAAAATATTTTTCAAGGCCAATTTTTTCGTTTTTCAACTATGAATTAACCTTTTAATCATTTCCCAAAAAATATATATTGTTACTTGGATGTATGTAAGTATATTACAAAAAAAAATCATTAAAAAGATTATTAGAAAATTATAATTAAGGACATGTAAAAAGTTGCAAAAAATGTATTTTTCTGTATTTGCATGTCGGAATTCGTCAGTAAATATGAACTGTAAAATTTTCAACTCATTTCGGATAATCGAATCATTTAATTCGAGTAAAAAAAGTTGTGGTTTGGCATTTAAAAGAAGTACAGCAAAATTGTTGAAATCGGTTAATGTCTTCTATTCGGTTTTTGAATTTGAAAATTAAACAAGAATTTACTGTAAACAAAAACATTGTGATGAATTTTTTGCGTGTAAAGTTTTTTTGGTGAACAACTACAACAAATTAAAAATTAGAAACAAAATTTTTTGAGAAAGTTATTATGTTTTGAAAATGTGCAAAAAAACATGTTTTTTTAAGTATTTGGTTAATTGCAAAATCTTAAAAAAGTACATATCGAATTTCTGAATTTGGAATCAAAGAAACATGTCATTATTTTGTTATGCAAAGAAAAAAATTTCGTCGTTTTAAAGCGCTGAAATCGTTTAGAAAGGCAAAATGCACAATTTGGAAACGCTTTAGAAAGTTCGAACATTTTTTTTTAACTGAAAAAATATTTACATTTTTCTTTGACTCAAAGTAATGAAATTTTAAATTCAAAATGTACAACTTTTTTTTAAAAAATGTGAAATTAACTGTATTAAAAAACACGGTCTTTCACGTCTTCAAGAAATTGTATCTTGCACAGCAAATTCATGTCAATTTTTCATTTTTTATTATTGTTCAATACTAAAAACTGTAACTAAAAATAATTCGTTATAATTTTTTAGTCGATAGGTAAAATTCTATGCATTTTAACATTCTAAAACTGAACAGAAGACAAAAAAAAATTTTCTTCACTCGGGTGCAAAATCACACTTTTTTCGCCGGCTTAAATGATTCGATCAATTTAAGTATTTTTACTCAACTAACGTATACTTATATTCTCCTCGTTTCATATATGGATACATATTTTGATATTTTCTGGAGTTAAAAAGTGTAATGTATGGCTTAAATTTTTTTATTTTTTTACAACGCATAATTCGAATTTTCTTCGTATAATTTTGCATAATTTCCCATAATAATGAATTTCTTTTATTCCCTTTTAATCAATGAAATTTATTTTAAATTTCGTTCTAAACTGCCTTAATACCCTGCACAGCATTTAATTGAGACATCAAGATCAGTTGAGCCATTTTAGAAAAAATTTAATCAAGATTCTCGGTAGCGAATCACCGCCAAGTTCTAAAAAAAAGTAGAAAAAGATTCTAAGTACCTATACGAAAAGAAAAATCTGTCATAAAGGACGAAATTCGAAATAGAAAAAAAATCGCTACCGGGAATATGTATGAATGTAACATAAATGATTTTGGACACTAAAAGTGAAATATCTCAGTCAATTTATGAAATATCTTGACCAAACTTGGAGGGTATATAGATCCTACCAATGTACAAAAATTCTGCAAGTTTGGAATATATTAATTAATCTAGTTTTTAAACAAAAAAAACTCTTAACAGAAAGTCATCCGCCGGCTATAATTTTACTCCCATGATTATCAAAGTTTGACAGTCACATCTAATTTTCCGATTTTACATATTATATTTAGGGATGTCAACTTTATGCAAGTGCATAATTTTTCAAAAGTGGTAAAAACGATCAAATATCAATCTTTTATCATGTCTTGGGTCCATTCTACCTACTTTTGAAGCGGCAATATATATATTTTTTGGATTACTGCAAATTGAGTCTACTTCCGCTCATCTAGAGATTTACTTAAATTGTTGGTCAAAATGCAGAATGCTCTGATTTTTTGTGCTGAAAGCTGTTCGGTAGAGAATCCATTCAGATTATATACCACATAAGCATCGCATATAAAACTTGAAATTTATCGCATAATTCAGCATTCTCAAATACATAAAGTTGACATCCCTATACATATTAATCAGGACCAAATAAATTCGCAATTGCATCCGACAAGAAAAAAAGAGTTAAAAGCGTGATTTTTGAAATGTAGACCAAAGTACAGCTTAAGCACTTTTACAAAATGAACTCAAACTTCTTTTTTTTGAGAAAGATCTTATCAGATTCTAAAAGTAGTTTTAATGAATTTGAAATAAATTGATTTATATTAAAAATGTTTTATTTTTTAGTAATTTTCACTAATTTTTTAACGGTTTCTAAAATGTAAACGCACTTGCAGCCAATACCAATCTATCGAATTCGATGAAACTTTGCATAAATATAGTAAATAAAGTGTGCATACGACGCTTTTCCAGGAGAAAGTGAGCCATAAACATGTCACAAAGTTAGGTTTGAATTTGTATAAAAAAATTAACAATTTTAAAAATATGCAGACACAAACCTATCATCGACTAATTGTAAGTTAAACGTATTTTATAACAGATTCGTTGGAGAAAATTGTTTACAATATTTATTTTACGAGTTTGAATGATATTAATTGAAAATTTGAGAAATCCCTTGACCCCAAAATTTAAAAAAAATGCTTAAGAAAAAGACGACAGTAGATGACATTTGTATTCCAATGTTGTCAGAAAAATTTATTACTGCATGTGGATTTGTTATTATTGCAAAAAAAATAAATGAAATCCCACCAAAAAAACTACTTGTGAAAAAATTCAGCCAAGTACACGAATGTTAATATTTAATTTATTAATGTTAAAGGTAATCAAAGTTGTGAAATTAAAGACAAGCCAAGTACGAGTAGTAGAAAATTTATAAATAGAAATGTTTTTTTTTATAAAAGGAATTAGTTTTTTTGTTTGATGAAGAAAATAAATTGGTAGTATAGAGGAGCAAAAAAAATTGGCGGACCTATTATTGTCTTTAAATAATAAACTTAAGTGTGCCAACATAATAATAATTTCTAATAATAAATTATTATATTACAAACCCGCCAAATGTTTTTTTTTATTCCTCTGCACTATCAACTCATTTTTTTTTTGACTAACAAAAAAATAATTTAATAAACTGATTCATTGAACTAATTCCTTTTATAAAAAAACACTTCTATTTATAATTTTTCTACTATTCGTACTTGTTTTTTTTTGTTTTATGATTGAAAAAATTTTTTTCATAACTTTTTTAAATGCAAATTTTTAAGGGCGATGCTTAGGTTAAATTATAGTCATATAACGAAAACAATATACCCTTCTCATGTAAACCAAATCCGAGCGGGGGCAGAAAATGTCCACAATTTCAAAAGTGAGGCATGTTAAACACTTTAGAAATGAAAGTAAAAAAATTAGGAATTGTTTCTAAAATTTTAAAAGTTTGTAAATTGAAAAGAGTCAACATTCAAACTTTTGTGGGACTTCAAAATTAAATAATCATAAATTAAAAATAACTAAGAATTTGAGTAATTAAACATTTCCGATTATAATCCTGAAAAGGCACAGAATTTTCAATTAATCAAAAGTCTTCATTTGCATGATTGTATATGTTTTGTATTATTGTCCAATAGTTTCTTCTCTCAGTATATTTGCAGGGCCACACAGTCATTTAAGGTTCTTTTAGTCACTTTTTATAAAGGAAAATGTCACTTTAGTAACATTTCTCCATCTTATTTTAGATTTTATATAAAAGAAAAAAGAAAATCTAAGTAATTTATGTATGGAATCTATATAGTAACCTTTATTATGCAAATGTTATTAAATATTAAAATTTCAATTATTTTAATTTATGATTTTTTGGTTTTATAGTTCCATATCACAAATTTATTTATCATATTATTTATTTATCATAATTTATTATTATTAGTTTATTATTATTTTATTATTATTTTTTTATTATTATTATCATATTTTATTATTATTTTATTTTCATTTATTTATCATATTATAGATTTTCATATCATTTGAATACCGTTGGAGCACAATTTAAAAAAAATTTTATACTTAAAAATAATAATACTCATTGTTTTTTTAACTCATTTATCACATAAATGTATTATATTACTTTATGTTCGTTTAGATATTTGATTTTCAAAATGTAAAGGTACAGAAAAATTTCAGATTTATATGCGTTATAGAATACAGAAAAACTCTAAATTCTTCAATGTGAAATTGAATCAAATCAGACTTATTCTGCAGTTTTTAAATTTAACACATGCAAAAGTAATTTTGTTGTGAAATAATAAACGAAAATTGTGTTTTAACAACAAAAACGTAACTATTTTTCAGCACTTTCATAGCCTTTTTAAAATCGTATTTAATTGTTTTTATTAAAACTCACCTCGTAAAGTTCATTTTTGGTCAGACTTTTCATAGTTGTAGCCCTTTTTTCAACTTTTGATGCTGAAATATAAAAATTTTCGTTCCGAGTTTCCACACTTTGAAAGTTTTGTTTATTTTCGCGAATGAATGAATGATAAGGAGGAAAATGACAAAATTCAGGATTTACGTCATATATGTAAATCAGGTCTTCATTTAAGCCCCCTGAAAATTTTGCTTAGATCCTGAGTCTTTTTCTACCGAAATATCAATTTTAAAAATAGGCCAAAAGATTGCTATATTGAGGTGTTTGTTAAGCGAGGTAATGACTAAGTTGAAATTGACTAAATAATTAAAAATTCAATTTTCAGGGGGATGAAATGAGGACTTGATTTGCATGTACTGTAAATCCTGAATTTTTTCATTTTTCTTCCTGCCAGTTATTCATCCGCGAAAATAAACAAAACCTCCAAAGTGTGGAATTTCGAAACGAAAATTTCCATATTCCAGCATCAAAAGTTGAAAAAAAGGCTACAACTACGAAAAATTTGACCAAAAATGAACCTAACGAGGTATGTTTTAATTTAAAAAACTGAACACAACGATTTGAATAAGGCTATGAAAGTGCTGAAAAGTACTTACGTTTTAGTTGTTGTTAAAACACAATTTTCGTTCATTATTTTCCAAGTAATGTTACTTTTGCAGTTTAAAGACTTGAGTACATCTTATTTAATTCAGTTCAATTTTGCATTGTAGAATTTCAGTTATTTTCTATTCTATAATGTATACTGAGTATTAATTATTAAGTATCAAAATTTTCAAAAATTAAGCCGCAACCAACTTTGGCGAAATAAAATGAAATTGCCCTTATTTAGCTTGTAATAAAATTAATTATACAATTGATCTGAACATTACGTGCAGAATTAATGACAGCAATTGTAACTTTTGTATTCAACCCCGAAATCGGCAATAGAATTTCATATAATTATTTGTATGAACAGTAGTCACTCAGTCACTTTCAGAAAAAACTAAAGATAAAATTTACATCGATTTCAGGTGAAAGTTTCGCTGCAACAAAAATCAATCTTGCCGGTTAAACTTCACATGAAATGGAGATAATGCCACATTTTTAAACTGTCTCAGAATAATTTTCCAGAGAAAAAGCGTCGTCTGCGATGTCGTTGACAACAGTGCAAAGACCAGGAAAGCATAAATGAAATCTCGCTCTGGAAATCAAGACACCAGATTTTAAAAAACATTGCGCTTATTTGAATTTCATTTTAAAAATAATTATGCTTATCGCGGACGAATGAAAACATATTTTTCGTGAGTGAGAATTCCGCACTTGACACCAGTTGAGAAGTCGCCATACTGTCTGCAGTGCTTCCAGGTGGAAACAAAATAAGGCGCATAAATATTCCCCAAATTGTATTTTTCCTAATATTTATTTCACCTAAAATCATTTAACCGAATAGCAACTTGCTATAATTTTTATTTATCCTAATGGCCAATTTACCTAATTTTTATTTTTCCGAATTACCGTTTGTCATAATTTTTATATTTCAGAATTATCATTTGACATAATTTTTATAATGCTGAACTACTTTTTTTCCGAATTACCATTTGAAATAATTTTGATTTTGCGGATCACAATTTATGAAGAACAAATCTCCTTTTGCACTTTGCATATCAAATTATTAACAATTACTCATCTGAATAAGCATCGTTTATATGGAGTTACGGTGAAATATTGTTTGCAGAACTTAAGTGGTGAGGAAATTGTGCTAACTTTCTGCTTTTCAAGTACGAAAATTAGGTTTGTAAGTGTGAATTGGTATTCGGTCTATTTATAATTTTGAAATCTCTCTGAAAACAATATAATGTCCAAAATTAGCTATGTTTCTTACGTCACTCGACCTCAAAGTTTGAACATTATATTTTGTTCTGTCGCATTGCGAAATCGCAAATGAAGAAAATACTAATCAAAAGTTGAAAAAATATCATATGAAATTAAAAAGCAAGAAGATAGCACAATTTTTTCACCACTCATGCACTGAAAACGATAATTCATCAATAACAACTTCAAATTTCTCTGATCACAGTTTGTTGCGATTTGTTCCTTGTCAAATTAATTTTTATAGATACAAATTCAAACAAAATGGGAAATTTTAAAAAAATCTTCAGATTTTAAACAAATTTCTTCAAATTCTTCAGAAATCGCTGTCATGTAAACATTTCTTCAGATCTGAAGAAAAATCCAGTGACTGTATGATCTTAACCATGATTCACAAGTTATGAGATAGGAATTTTCTCCCTGAAATTTTCGAGATCTGTCGCGTCGGTATTGCACTTTAATATAAAAACTAATAAAGAATTTGAATCAATTTCAAACTTTCTCAAACGTTGATGACATTTGTCAAAAATAAATTACATGTTTAATTTAATAATTACAATTCCTATCGTCTTCGTTTCGTGCTTGGGCTAATTTTTATCATTTTCCAAGTTAATTTTCAAACAAAAAATTCAGGAAAAAAATGTTAATAATTATTTTTGTCTGAATTAAACGAAGTTTTTTTTCCTTTTTCCAGTTTATTTTTTGGACTGACACATTAATAATGTCTGTTAACTCAAACCTGTTTTACTGCTGAGTAATGTATCTTAAATTCAAAGAATTTTTGGGGCAATTTTAATATTTTTATTTTGGTCAAACTTTTAAATTAGACATGACGTTTCTTTACTTCAATATGGTTATAGAATTCAAAACAGAGTGAGATTTTATTCATGAAACTATTTTTAAAATATTTGAATTGAAATTTACTTTTTAATTAAGATTAGCGTTTCAGAAAATGATTCAACATCAAACCTAATTCAATTCCCATTTCTAGGTTTAATATTTGATCCTAACCTGCAATACCGACTGTGGTAAAAAGTTTCACAATGGAAACTTTCAAGATCGATTAACATCTTATGAACTTCATAAGCCACGGTGTAGTCTT
>JAUMHM010000078.1:32207917-32218755 GCA_032362435.1 Melikaiella ostensackeni | reverse complement strand
ACTTCAGCCAAAACCAACACTTAGTTTGCGTTCGGCATACGTTTGAAGTGAGCGTGTCAGTAGTTTTCGAAAAAATGAAGGAAAAAGAGTTCCATGCAGCGATAAAACATTTTTAATTAAAAAATTGGGCGGCCGCGTAGATGAAAGTCGAGTTGATCAAAGCCGACTTAGACAAAGCTCACGGGGAGTTTGCTCCTTCGTTGAAAATCGTCTATTTTTGAAGATCGCCGAATCAAGGTGCGTGAAATTTCGAAGGCTGTAGGCGTCTCCACTGAACAAGTCTATAACATCCTGTACGAAAAACTTGAGGTTAAGAAGGTGTGTGCAAGATGGGTGTCGCGATTGCTGACTCCCGATTAAAAGCGCAACCGAAAAGACGTTTTAGCGCAGTGTTTGACGAAGTTAATTCGGAATCCGCAGGACTTCTTGCTTCGATTTGTGACTGTGAACGAAAGCTGGATCCACCACTATACACCCGATACAAAGCAGCAGTCAAAGCAGTGGGCACTGCGTGGTGAAAGTGCGCCAAAGAAGGCAAAGACTGTTTTGTGACCTGGGAAGGTAATGGCCACAGTATTTTGGAATTCCCAAGGAATTATCTTTATTGATTACTTGGAGGCATCAGTATTGGACCGTTTGAAAGCCAAGGTACAAAAAAAACGGCGAAGATTGGCGCACAAAAAGTGTTGTCTTATCACGATAACGCACCAGCTCACACTTTCGCAATCCCAATGGCTAAAATACACGAACTGGGCTTCAAATTGATTCCTCATCCATCCTTTTCTCCAGGCTTGGATCGTGCGAATTCTTTCTGTTCCTCAACTTGAAGACCTGACTCGGCGGGAAGAGATTCTCGTCCAATGGAGAAGTAATCGATGCCGCCAATGAATATTTTGCAGACCTCGAGAAATTTTACTTTTCTGAAGAAATGAAAAAATTAGAATCTCTCTGGACTAAGTGTGAAGCCCTCGAAGGAGACTATGTTGGGGAATAAAGGCAACTTTACAACAAACAAAAATTTTTTTACTTGCTTTTTACCAAACTTATCAAACAAGCCTCGTACTTTTGCATCACGAACCCCATTTAGCTATAGACGCTCAGCGAAATTTAAAACGTTTAAAAACGATTGATTCGGAAGCATATTTCATGGAAATTTTCTGGAAAATGAAAGTAAAATATGCGGAAAAGTATGAAAATTCACCGGAAATTTACGAGTATGTTTAACATACTAATATTATAAGTACTCTTAGATAATACAGTTAATTTATATCAAATGAAATAAAAAAATTACCAATCTGTCTCAAATATTAGCAGCCTAAAGCTAATTTATACTCTTCTTCGTTAAATAAATGGTTTAATTTAAATGTGTAATACTCTTACAACTATTATTGTCTATAAAAAATGATATACAATTAATCAGTAGGCCCTAATTACGACAAAAATTAATTGAACCAAAGAGCGAAGAAACATGTCCAGCCAATGACACAAAAAGTAATATCAATTTTATAAATAACACAGAAACCCGTTGGTGTGAAATTTTTTGCACCTCACTTTGAACAATGAAGATTTTTATTATGCCTTCATTATTTTGTTTTCGTGTTTTTAAAATATTGCAACTCAAAATTACACCGAATTTGGCGTACTTTTGAGGATCGGCGTTTTTCAATGAAATAAAGAATAATTTTCAAGTTTACTAATATTTCTCACATTAGTATCCGCTAGCTTAACACTAACTCACATGTTATTTAGTTTTTTTACGTAATTTATTAAAGAATTTATTGTAAATATTACAAGTCCAAATGACGATTATTTGATGCGTTGCTCAAATTCGCTATTTCACATGTGTTAATGAAGTGAAACTGTAGAATGCAGCATTAGATCAGGTGATTTGCAGGTTGAGCTACTCAGAAAATTCAAATTTATCAATTATAATGTGTTAGCAACGCTTGAACGTGCCATTATCGAAAATATCTACTTTTTGTAGATAGTCCAGCCAACGACGCATAAATCAGGAGACACCATTTAGCATAAGACAAAAAAGGGATTAAATATTTTATAAAGATTAAGCTTTCAATTTTCTTAAAGACACTAAATCTGGCAATATTATCACGTCAACAATAATACATTATATGCATGGTTTTAGTAGAAAACATAACTTTCTTTTTGAAAACTGCACTAGGGACAGTCCAGCCAATGATGTTTTCACTGTTTGCACTTAATTGTAAAAAAACCTATAATATGAGAAATAACAGTGATTAGTGTCCGTTATTGATAGGCATAGAAAGTAGTCGTTTAGAGCATATTCAAATCCATCAGTAAAAGCCATTTTTTTTGTAATCACCCAGGACACTGAATTGTACGCTATACGGAGAATCACATATATTGTTTCTCACATAATAATCTGTATCAATAAAAAAAAAAGTTAGTACATTAGTGAGTCTGCACGTAAGCACGATGTGAAAAGATCGACAGCCGCGAGGCGAGCCGCGAGGTCGTCGTTCTGCATCCACCAGCTTCGGACCTTCGGCTTAGCGGTACTTTTACCGATTATTACGCATGTGGCTGATATAACCGCTTACCGGTGTCCAATTTACAACAAACCGGTTCAAAAATTTTAAGAAATTCATACCCCGCTCAGAACATCTTCGATTCTTATATTTTTAATATCGAAAATTGTTGTAATATAATAAAACAAATAAATGCCTAATTAGTGTAACCATGGTTCTATCGTTAACGGAGTTGTTCTCTTTTTCTGGGATAGATTGCTCCCACTCGCGGAACTGACTTGAATTCCCCCAAAAAAAGAAAGCCATCCAAATTTGGGCGAAATCGGTTGCCCAACACATTATGTTGAAGTGCAAAAACTTAAAACCTACACAAATTTCGTAGTTTTCATCCAAATCAATCGTCCACCTGAGACATAAATTAGCATGTGATGTTCTTAGAACATCTTATTTTACAAAAAGTGGGACCAATATGGTACTTTCCATACTTTAATACGAAAGGATAAATAAACATTGTGATAAGGAAATATTTTTAAAACTTCGCTAGGAAAAGAAGTTTCGCTGAAGACGTATTTCATGATCGGATACAGAAAATGAGGTTCATCTTAAACTGCTATATTGTGTTGATCCTAGGTATTCGAAATTCCTTTGAAACCCAAGATGGTGATGAGGGAAATATTTTTTAAAAAAAGAGAGAAAAATTGGGCCTCGTTCATAAGCTTCTTTTTCCCCTTTATACTGCTTAATGGACTATGTGAAACCACTCTAAAGACACCAGTTATCACGTGACTAGCATTCACACAATAAAATCTACTCGTCATTTACTTCTAATACATGCAAATGGAGATTATAAGATACATACATATCTGGATCTTTCACCTTTTCTCTTTCGTTTGATCGGTTTTAATATTCCGTTATTCCTTTATTTCGTTCTTTTCAGGTGCCTTTTCTCATTTTTGATTAAGTCTCAATACATAAATGCCTGGCTTATTTTCATTTTTCAAGGATTATTTTCAAGTTCCATGGTATAAAAAGTTATTTTTGTATTGGTTCAACACTCGTTTTTGTCTGAGTAAAGACTAAAAATAATAATAAAATAAAATAGTGCTTTTGAATTAGAAATTTGTAGTTCTCTTTTACCGTTTCCGGACTGAATTGCGTTTATGGCGGTACTTAAGCGTCACAATTATCTTGCAAACTGTAACAATTGCTCGGATGCATTTTGCAGATGTATGAAGCCCACTTATAACAAATTGTTTGATAAACCAAATTTGCATTTCATACGAAATAAAATGTCCCCGTGATAAGTTCATTTTAAATAAACAACAATAATTTGGTCTTTTCAAAACACGTTTTGTTAAGCGAACACAAATTTTGTTCATTCAACCAAAGCCGAGATTTCGTTGGGAGAGCAAAATTTTGTTTTACATAAATTTATCAATATTATTATTTATTATAAAAATTATTTGAGAAGCGTACGGCGAAAATTTAAAAGTTAGACTTAAACGCCATATGTTTTCAGTTAGCAAGTGTACCCGCAGGTGCCACGTTGCTTTACGTAACATCAAATATTGCACCTGTTAGACAAGTGTCATATTTAAAAATGTAAGAGCTTCTAAATTTCCGTTAACTTTTAATCAGCAGTTTTAATGAGACGATTTTCTATTGCTTGAATCGGAATCGAAAGATTCCCTCCTCAGATTGCCTTTTTAAATTTTGCGGAATTTATAACCAAATAATTCGTAAGGATTATTATATTTATTGGAATCAAGTATAAATAATATAAAAGAAATATACAACAAAAGTATACGAAAAAGCGATCATATCTTTATCTCGAGTGCTCATATGTAGGATAATAATATACCTCTATGATACTGAGACATGTTGCAATTGAAATTGGATTAAGTGTGCACTCTCCGCCACCACCTTACGATAAACTTGTAATTATTATTCTCTTATTAATGTTCTTTGAAATATTTTTTTTAGTTTTGTATATGTTTTTGGGAAATTTATCCTTTTTTGTGCTTTACACCTGTCCTCAGGAGGAAGTCGAATGTAAATGCTAATTCGCACTTTACTGGCAGGTAATACCCACGTGGGTCGATCACAGAAAAAAAAGTTGACTGCCTTACAGAATTTTTTGTTCAAATTATGAAACCCGATTCCATGTGAAGGCATTATGGAACCAACAAAATCTTCTTGACAACGAATGTAGAAAATTGACGATCAAAATGAATAATTAGCCAAACTATTAATATTGGTAACCTAGGATACCGCGCAGCCGGTTTCGCCATAGAACATTTTGTTTTTATAAATAACCAAAGTTACCAATTATTCAGGGTTATATTCCAAAACTTAACTCTCAGAGTTGGAGTCGAGATAAAAGTCAGCCTGCTAAGAGTTACCAATTCATTTGTAGATAAATAAATGAAGGAAAGTCTCTTATTTTATTAGATGAAAGAAATTAGCCGGGCTAAAGAACTGTCAAAACATTAACTCTTTTCAAACCTCCTAACAGACAAGGTTTGATGAGAGTAAAAGATTTGACGCACGTTAGACAGTTCTCTCGACAGCTCTATAATCCCAATGAATCATTTGACCTAATCAAACAAGAGACTTTCATAATTTTGTTTCGCTACGAATAAATTGGTAACTTTTGATAGACCAATTTTTATCTCGATTCCAACTCTTAGAGTTAGGTTTTGGAATATACCCAAGTTAACTGATTATTCCTTTTTGATCGTTTTAGCTGAATTTATTCGATTAACTTGAATTGTCGCCGATCGTTTCAAACGTTTTTGTTCATAATTCATTTATTGATCCATTAATTGGTTGAAGCACAAACCGTTTCTATACGCGAGCAATCTAAATGGCTGCACTATTAAGATCACTGTAAAAAATAATCGTAATTTTCCCATAGGACAATATGGCTTTTCTTCGATACGTTTGAATATCCCATACAAGCATAGAGATTTTTCATTGGTCACTTGAAAATTTCCCGTACACTTCGAGCATTCCATACACTGCTGTGGTAAAACTTCATGTCAAACACGAACGCGCATGCGCTGCAACCATAGTGATTGAAGGAGTACCATGGAGAATAGACATCAGGAGCCCAAACTGTAATGCATGGACTTCACAGAAAACGTTCAGCTCTCTGTTGCCACTAACTCTCACATATACGTATACAGTACACGAACTTCCCGAGCGCGGCGTACCATTCGCATTAAAAAAATATATGGCCGTGCGCGCGCGTGTGCGTGTGTGTGTGTGTGGACTTCTGACAATAGAAAAGTGCTGATTTTTAATTCCACTAATTTGGTCTCCTTATGGCTATTCTCCATGAGGAGAACGAAGAGAGTGAAGCACAATCTAATCATGACGTCAAGCGTCTATGTATGATATTTGCAGTATATTTGTCAAACGTTTTTGAGTTGCACCAGTGAGAAAAGTGAATGAGGTATTTTGAGTATAATAAAATTCAGTGCGATTAGCCTTTTTGTCGAAAAGAAGAAGGAAGCAATAGTAGAAGCAAAATTCTGGAAAGAATTCTTTCCGTAGTAAATTAATTTGATATGTAATTGTGAAGTACACAGCAGGCATCAAGCGTTGCTGCAACGTAAAAGTTATATTTATGTAACCTTTTTATCCATTTGTACATTTGAGTTCCACAATTAAGTGGGGCAGACTTTTTAATAACTTAATTGACTTTTGGATTTCTGTATGCATTGCTTTGTCATAGACATAGAGGAAGCTTTGCACGTGGAAATTATCTATTTCTTTCAGTCTTGCACAAGTCGATGAAATACGTTCACCTCACTCTAGCAATCTTATTACTCTATCAACTCATTTGAAAAAAAAGTTTAGTCTAATAACTCGTTACTAACCATTTTTTCATCTTTTTCTAGATTGGAAATATCACTTGACTCTAACGATTTTCTGATTTTCGACGTAAATAAAATTTGTAAAGACTTAAAGTGAGTTAATTATAAACAAAATTTTCCGTGATAATGTAAATAATTCTGATTTATGAAAATTGTACTAATTTAAAAAATTTTGCCTTTAAGATTATCAAAGAGAAAAATCTGAAAATCATGTCACGGAATGAAACATGTGAAAAAATAATATAAAAAAAAGCTGCAAGAGAAACACAATACCGAAGCAAGGTGTACAGAAAAGCTATTTGGGCTGATTGAGAATCCCTTAACAACTATTCAGGGATTTCTAGACCTAAATGAGGATACAGAAGAAAGCGAACAAAAATGTCAAAAAGTGGTATTAAATTTTTCTGACCGATCTCTTTATTAATGGTAGGGTACATTCGAACTCTTAAATTTCTGAAATATTGACATTAGAAGTTTACACATTTTTTTCTTATACAACGTTTACAATGGGAACACAGGTCATTTTTGTTGACCAGTGTTATCAAAGGATAGTCTTTCTCGATTCAACTTCGTTGTATCAAGTCAGCTTCGTTTTTAGTTTCTCTTTATTTATATAGCTCTTTTCCAGTACACGTAATTTAATCTTATTGCAGGACTGTCTTTGTTTGACGAAAATGCCACGTGCCAATATTTCGCTGCAGGGGTAAAATTTTGGGACCCAGGAGAATTTTGGAAGGGTTTTTATGCTCCTCATAATTTTATACATTTGGGTACAATTACGGAGAGAACGGAAGCATAATTTTGGAGTTCATTCAACTTCAGAGTCATTTTAATTTGTGTAATTTTCGAAAGTAATAATTCTTTTTTGAATATTTGCAGGGTTTTTCAAAAAATCAACCCTAACGAGGGACACAAGAGGTGAAAGAAGAAGAGGAACATGGGCAATCCTCAAGTACAAAAACTGATGGACTGTACAGGAAAGAAAGCCGATTTTGATGCTATTGAAACAGACGTTCTTCCACTTCCTTAAGCTTTTGCCTCTTATGCAATTATATTCCTTTGTATATAATATTATAGATAACATAATAAAGCAATAAAGTATTTTACGATTTAAAAAAATAGTTTAATTGTGATTTTCATCTACACAGAAATGGGAAAAATACTAATTTTGTATGGGAAAAGTACGAACACTACCAACCGGCTATAGGAAAAGTATCGGACAACTGGAATTTTTGCCGTATCCAACCATGGGCAAAATGCCACCCGAAGATAAGAAAAATACAACCAACGTATCGGAAAATTGGCATTTTTCTCATATTGAAGTATGGGAAAAATTCAGTCCTAGTATGGTTTGATTACTTTCAATAATGTATGGAAAATTTACCACAGATTTTTCTTATAGTAATAGTTTGAAAATTTATTAACCGTGGTTGTTAGAAATTTGACACCAAATTTTCCTCAATTTATAGAAACAAAATTTTCATAAATTTAAGAAAACGGAATGTACATGTAGTAAAAAGTGAAGATGTCTCAAATAAAAATACAAATTTATATTTTTGATATGTTTTGGCAGTGAGTAAAGTAATCTTTTTCTTTTAATATTTTTTTTTTTCGAGTTCCAATTAGAAACCGTTAAAAAAAGTTATTCTGGAAGTTGAGGTGCTTTCCATTGCGAAGGGAAATGCGATCTAACTAGGTGATTTGCCAGCGAATTAATTGCGCATTCACACATGTGCCGTTTTTTTTTATTCTCGGTTTCTAGAGCGAAAGTCTAGATCTCACTTCCTGAACTCATTGCAGGCCAGGCAACGAAGGGTTTTATAAAGGAAAAAATTGGTAACAGACTGAGTATTAGTGAAAACCCTTGCCCATAGACTATTAAAAATTATATAAAAAATCTAAATCGATTGAACAAGAGCTAAACAATTTATATTAACCAATGGCGTCGATTATCAGTTTTTCGAGTTTATTTCTGAAAAGGCTTATTTTAGCATAATTGAGGTTCTGTAGAAAAATGTGCAGAATATTTTCCTCTACGAAAAAGGTTATTTTCCTTTTTCACACAAACACATCAGTTTGCTTGAAAAATAGAAAAAACAATTCATTTTTTGTGATTTAAGCTTTTACACCTGTAAGCAACAGTTTTGCAGGAAAGAAGTCCAATCTGCAGATGTGAACATGATTACGAACTATCTATCAAGTAGTATATGCAGATTTACCATAAGTCCATTACTTCATTTAATACTGTTAATTTTTTTTTACTAACTATAACGCCTTTTTTCATGCCGTAATTTCGATGCTTTAAGTGCATACTTCGTAAACAAATTATTTCATATTTCGGCAATGCGCCTACAAATTTTTAAAACTTTCTAAACATAATTTAAAGTTACATAAAGGCATTTTACACGACGATACCTGAATGCTTAAAGAAAACGGAAAATTCGAGAGTGCCATCCTAGGTATCTACTGATGATGTTTATCTCTTCTTTGTGTTCTTCCTCCAGTCTGAAGCTACCGCCGGGGTGTCGAGTCCTCGCTTGAGCCCTACCCAGGTCCCTTCTGAGCATGTGGTTACTGGTTCATTGTTTAGCAGCAGCAAAAGTTCAGGATACCGCACCGGTCTCTTATTTTCCCACTTATATAAGTCTGAGAACTGTCGATTTTGAATATGTTGTGAACAAGACTATTTTAATTGTCGGTACAAAAATTTATAGGATTTGCATTTTTTTTTCTGAACCACAAAAACAACGTTTAGGACACTGCGCCAGTCGATCTGCCATTAGATACATTCATTCATTCATTCATTCATTCATTCAGCAGACTTCTTATTCGCCCACTTATACAAGTCTGAGAACTGTCGATTTTGAATATTAAGTTGTTAATAAGACTATTTGCAATGTCTGTACAAAAATCGATATCATCTGATAGTATTGCTATCGAGCGAGAAATGTCAAGCATCAAGACAAGACGAAACATACCTGCCGCCTTGAATTTCTAGTCTTTGATCTGCCCGGATCTGCTCGGTTCGGTGAAGGAAAGATGCACATCTGCGAGGGAAATTCAGGCGAGAATACAGGACTTCGAGACGAGCCAAAGACAAGACCTCGCTTTTCAAGGCCTTGAATTTTAGCCGCCTTGAATTGTCTTGAAATCCAAGGTCTGAAGTTGTCCTGCCTTGCTTTTCTCGACTTCCGCCTTGACATTTCTCGTCTTGAACGGCATCACTACATTTGCATTTTTTTTTGAACAACAATAGCAACGTTTAGGACACCGCGCCGGTCGATCTGCCATTAAATACATTGATTCAGTTAGCAGACTTCTTATTTGCCCACTTAAATACGTCGAAGAACTGACAATTTTGAACATGTTGTTAACAAGACTATTTTCAATGTCTGTACAAAAGTCGATATCATTTGCATTTTTTTATGAACCACAAAAGCAACGTTTAGGACACCGCGCCAGTCGATCTGCCATTTAATGCATTCTTTCAGTAAGCAGACTATCTCCTGTACTATTTTACTTTTTATTTCACTTTTACTGCACTATTCACAATTTACGCAAAGAAGCGTCAACTGCACTATACTGTCCTACAAAAATTACCCTTCTACTCGTACTCAAATTAAATGGCCAAAAACGCGTTTTTTTCGATAACTTAACCCCGTTTTTCTTAAAAACTTGACGTGATGAAGCATCTTTGTCGCCAGATTCAGGACAAGCATCGAAAATTCTATCAAAAATGACTAGAAACATTCCGGAGACAAAATCGTGTAGGACATTGTTATCGTTAGTAAAGTCTACAGGTATGTATACGTACTTGTAAAGCTTTATGTTTTCGTAAAAAAGAGCAAAAATTAAATTACCTAATTTAATGCATTTGAAAATATGTTGTATGTAAATCATATATTTTTTATGTTTTTACAGTATGCATCTACAAATAACTATTCCACTTTGTGTTTTTTTTACCAAAAAGAGCTCTCATGTAGAATAATTAAGTAATTATGCAATAAAAATGTACATTTAATTCACAAAGACTTTATTTCAAAATGAAACAAAACGTTAGAAATAGAAAAGTACAGTTGACAGTGTACTGAGGTACTTCCCAACACCTTTCATGCTTCTCCGGTAGGGCGTCTCAAAAAAATTAAATATTTTGCTTTCTTGTTTGATTAGGGCTAAAAAGTTTCTGGTAGGTGCCGAAATAACTCCCGAAAAAAATGAATCCTAAAAAAATGTCTTCAGTTCGAGCAAGGTCATTATATGTCAAAATAGGCAAAAATAATAGATTTCTCATCGCCAAAGTCTCAAGAATCGTTATTTCTGATCCGGATAAGCGGTAAAAAATGAATATTGTATCCACATATATACCTGCATAGTAATACAGGGTTCGATTGAAAAGTAATGAGCCTTATTTTTTTTAAGCAGTTTTATTAAACCTTTTGGCTTATACAAC
>JAUMHM010000078.1:32187288-32207817 GCA_032362435.1 Melikaiella ostensackeni | reverse complement strand
TTAACATCTTATGAACTTCATAAGCCACGGTGTAGTCTTTATAGATGGTGATGGTGTGTCAAGTGCTTTATTCTCAGCCATGAAAAATATGTTTCAATTCGTCCGCGATAAGTATACTTATTTAGAATATGACATTTGAATCAGCGCAATATTTTTTTTTAAATCTGGCGCCCTGATTTCTAGCCGGAATTTACTGCTACTTTGCTGTTTTTCGCACTGCTGTTGACAACATAGCAGACGACGGTTTTTATTCCATCTTAGGATAAACTTTAACCGTGGAAAATTTTACCTGCAACAAAACTGAACTTTAGTTTATTCTGTGTTCAAAATTAGTCACTTTTTGCACTTTTTTCAAGTACATTAGCCTGTGGCAGCCGTGTATGTTTGTAATATTTCAAAATCACGTTTTCTTATCATTCGATTGCGATTTCGTGTTTTAAATTAGCCAATTTTAGGGAGTTTTATTTCTTGATAAGTGCGAGCAAACAACGTATTTTCTTGCGTAATCAAATTGAGCAGACAGTACTTGATTTGATTGCAGCGTTCGGACCGGAAACTGAGAGAACAGAAAGACCGGGATCATCGTGAATGGTTTCTGAGACCGTTATATCGGTTTTTATTCCTACTTTGCACTTCTCTGCGTGAATCCTCGCGTAATGAGTTCTATTTCACCTTACTTGTGAGGTAAGTGCATTCAGCAACCGGGAAGAACAATAATTTGCTCCACGGCAAAAAGAAGTACGCCAACGTAAAGTCTCAAGGGTCAACGCATGCGTAATAAATCACAATGTCATGCTAATCGCGATACAAGATCAGGACATGGTGACTTGATTGAAAACAAATCATAGTTTAGTTGTTTGTTCTTTATTTTTTTTTTTTGTAATTACTAAGGACAGTGTTTTCTAACATTGAAAATGTTTGGATTATGCGTTGAAAAACTGATTATTATGTGAAATTATGCGCCGAAAAATCGAACTACACTCATCTCTCGCTACCTGGACAGCCTCAGAGGTTATTAAAATCTAGTTTCAACCGGATTTAACGCGACGAGTGAGTAAACACTCAGGACCGCATATATAGTCTCTGAACCCGGCACACGTACAAAAATATATGCGCAGAGAGAGAAATTTGATATGTAAAACTTTTTTTTTAATTTGCAATCAACTGAATCAAATAAAAAATATGTCTTTTGCACATTTTCAAAACATTATAACTTGCTCAAAAAAATTTGTTTCTAATTTTTTATTGTTTTTCACTTTTCTTTTAATTTTCAAATTCAAAAACCGAACAGAAGACATTAACCGTTTTTTACAATTTTGTTTGTACTTCTTTCGAATGCCAAAGCAGAACTTTTTTTCGCACTTATACTCCGCATTATTAAAAGTATTTCTAAAAAAAAACATACATAAAACCTATGAAACACTGCGCGAAGTTCAAAATACAAATTTATTATCATTTGATTTAAAAAATGTATCCAAAATGAGTTAAAGATGTTATATTATAACTTCTGACTAATTTTGACTTCAAGATGATGCGATGAAAATAAAATTATGCGTTTTGATGGGATGTTAAATTGATTATGTTTGGCATGGAAGCTTTATATAACATAAACGTTCTGAGTTATACCTAATTTTGAGGCATTATGCGATTATGCGCTCGGCGTAAACTAGAGGTCCTTAGTAATTACTTAAAAATATTCAAATTAAAGAAATAAAAATACATTCTTAATCTGATTATTTCAGTTCCACTGGAAAATCTGTGAATTCAAGGATGACTTGATTTTATAGCAGTTCGTGATGTGTACTTGAAAATTTTAAAGTTGAAATGAACGAATTCGACACTATTGAAGTTGGTCGAATTCGAATTTTTAAATTTCATTGTAGATATAATCACAGTTTGTTATAAATTCCCCTTTTCTACTTAAATTTTAATCTGCTACTTCCAAGATAAAAAAGGAACAACTCATTATCAATTTCTACTAATTCAGTTAATAGTTAAATTTTTAAACAAATCACTTAGTAACTAATTGAATCATTAAATAAACTACTATGAATATTAGTCATTTTAAGTATAATTCATAGTCAGATTTAGACTTCATGAATTAGTAAACGATATTGAATTACATATTTGAATTAGTCAAATCTTACTAATGTGATGCATAGAGTAAAAGAACGAAGTTAAATGTCAAGGTTGGATATTACGTAGAGAGTATTGGACAATAATAGAAAATACAATGCAATGGGAAACTTTTTATTAATTGGAAGTTATGCGCTTTTTCAGGTTTCTGATCAAAAATATTTTACTTCTATTTATTTAACTTCTAAGTTATTTTAAATTATAATTACGTAATTTTGATACACTAGTTATTGGCCGGTCAGTCATTAGTTACTGGTTGGTCAGTCACTAGTTAGTGGCTAATCAGCCGTTACTTATTGATTGCTCAGTCACTAGTTAATGGCTGATCAGCCGTTACTTATTGATTGCTCAGTCACTAGTTAATGGCTGATCAGCCATTAGTTATTGGCTAGTCAGCCATTAGTTAATGGCTAAACAGCCGTTACTTATTGATTGGTCAGTCACTAGTTAATGGTTGGTCAGTCACTCGTTAGTGGCTAATCAGTGGTTAGTTCTTGACTAGTCAGTCATTAGTTAATGGCTGATCAGCTGTTAGTTATTGGTTGGTCAGTCACTAGTTAATGGTTGATCAGCCGTTAGTTATTGGTTGGTCAGTTACTAGTTGATGGCTACTCAGCCGTTTGTTATTGAATGGTCAGTCACTAGTTAATGGCTGATCAGTCGTTAGTTATTGGCTGGTCAGCCATTAATTAGAGGTCGGTCAGCCGCTGGCCGGACACCCTTGTAAAAGAAAATAATAATTTGATCCGTTTGGAAATGATTGAGCAGTAAATACCGATTGCTTGGAACGAAACTTAATTTTTTTAATGAATTGAAAAAAAATAATTTTTTACTGCAAGTGTATTTAGCGGATCAGTGTCAAATCTGGCCCAGATTAGAATTTCAAAGCAATAAGAAAAAAATTCTTGTTTTGATAGTGTGAATTTTTTATTTTCTATCATTTTAGACCCTCTGTTACTTTTTCGAATTATGTCAAGGGAACATTTGCTGATCGAACTTTAAACTTTTTTTGTTCTGGGATAACTGATCAGCGTCAGTCCTGGGCCAGACCAGACCTTTCAGACTAGACGGTCTAGATAAACTCAGACCTGGGCATGACTAGCACCAGACCTGGGCCGAATCAGACCTTCCGGTCTAGCCAGTCTGGATAAAGCCAGACCTGGGCCAGACCTGACATTAGACTCCCATGAAATTTTTCCACAAGAGTTGATCAGTAACGACGGCTTTCGAAAAAATAAATTTTTAATTCACTTTTTCATTTTAAGAATGTTAAAAAAACTTGTAAGTTTAATAAATAATCATACTTGATAATGTAAACGTCAATAATAGCAGTTTATTACGAGATTACTCTATGGAAAAGGGCTTATACCACTTTTTTAAAACTTAAAAAAAATTAAAGTATCGTTGTCAAACACAACGTACACTTTTGAAACATGTAGCAGATGTATTGGCAGTCTGGTCTGGCCCAGATTTGGTGCTGATCAGTTTTCCAAAAACAAAAAATTGTTTAAGTTCGATCACCAATTTTTTTTACATGATAGGAAATAAGAAATTCACGCTATTAAAACAAGAGCATTTTTCTTATCAAGTTTGGTCTGGCCTAAATCTGGCGCTGATCAGCTTTCCAAGACATGAAAATTTCTGAGTTTGATCATAAATTTTTTTTTATATATTTCGGAAAATTGACAGTTGTCTAAAAATATAAAACAGAAAAAATTAATTCTATTAAAATAAGTGTTTTTCTTTCGACCTGGAAGTCTAGTTTGGCCCAGACCTGGTGCTGGACAGCCTTCCATGACATGAGCGAATGAGTGACAATCTATTTTAATAAGGCGAATTTATAATTTGCGGTAGTTTAGTGGGTAGCGCGCGTGGTTTATTACTCAGGCGGTTAGGGTTCGATTCTTGGTGCTTGCGAATTTTCTGCGAATGCGTGTTTCTAGCGTTATATTTCATATTTAAGTTAGATTAATTTAAGAACTATCTATACGTTGAATAATTATCATTTTTTAATTAAGATACTTTATTCAATTAACTTTTTCCGCGCAGTTTAATCGCCAGAATCGCGCCAGAAGATTTTTCCACACAGGAAGAAATGCGTCAGTGAATCAATTCAGAAAGTATTTTCACTGCTTATTCATTGAATTTAACTGATAGTTTAATGAATTTTCCCTAAATCAAACAAGTAAGAATTTTCAATGATTAATCAATGAATTTTTCTGATAGCTCAGTGAACTGATTGATTGATCAGTGGAAATCCTTACTTATTTTATTCAGTGATTTACTTGTTACTGATTCAGATTCAGATAAAACGTTTCCAATTAGAAATTTATTAATTGGAAAAATCAGAATTGCCAAATTGGCTATTTTGTAGGGTTTCTGGTTCAGAATTTTTCAATTTTGTATGTTTCAAATTTTTAAGTTTTCAATATCGAGCGCCTTCATATTAGAAGTGTTATTCTTTACGCTCTCTAAAATAAAAAAAGTTAAAATCGATTCAATTTCATTGATTCCCAGTGAAATTTCATTGGGAATTAGTATTAATCCTCAAGAATTTTAACTAATTATCCAGTCAACGTGGCAGACCTATTCAATCAATTTTCGTTGATTAATCAGTGAAAATTATTACTGTGTCACTGATTCAGATTTAGAGACAGGGTGTCTACTCACCTGGAAAACCTGGAATTGTCAGGGAATTTTAATATTTCTGAAAAAGCCTGGAAATGTTAGGGAATCTTTTTTAAGTCAGGGAATTTTGTCGAGCGGGCTAAAATTTAAAAAAAATGTAATATAAAATTAAATAACGATGATTTTTTGTTTGTTGAAGTAATTTTATAGTACTAGGCTTAGAATGATTTAAATAAAACTTCTTTGTATTATTTTTAACCAAACAGCTGTATTTTTAATAAAAAAAGTTAAAATTTCTACTAAAAGAAATAAATTTTTAAACCAAGCAGATGAATTTTCTACAAATGAGTTAAATTTTCAACAAAATACATGATTAAGTTTTAACCGAAAAGATTAATTTTCAACTTAAACGATGAATCTTTTACCAAAAAAAGAATTTTCAACAAAGTAGTTCCACTTTCAACCAAGTAGATGAACTTTCAACCAAAAATGATGAATTCTCAACGAAAAATGAAATAGTTGATATTTCAACCGAAAAAAGTTTCAAATTTTGAATCAAAAACAGTTCAGTTTACCAAAAAAGACGAATTTTCAACAAAATATGTAATTCTCAACCCAATTGTTGATTTTTCAAGCCGAAGAGACAAATTTTTTTCAGAACAGTTGAATTTTAAACTCGAAAATATGAATTTCAACTTGAATTTTAAACTCGAAAATATGAATTTCAACAAACGAGTTAACTTTTAATTAATTAATAATTTATTAATTTTTCCACCAAAAAGTGTTTTTGTGACCAAAAAAGGATGAATTTTCTACCAAAAGAGATGAATTTTTTAACCAAAAAGACGAATTTTCAACAAGAGTTGAATTTTTAACCAAGAAAGATTTTTCAGTTGAGAAAGAAAAAATATTTCGACCAAACAGTTAAATTTTCGAGCAAAACAGACGAGTTTTCTACAAAACAGACGAGTTTTCCACAAAACAGTTGAATTTCGAACCCTAAATTATGAATCATCAACCAAAGAGTTAATTTTCAACCATGTGGCCCATACATTACAATTTACCATACAAACTCCTTCATCCCCAGTAGTGAAGCGAGACCAGAACCGAACGAGTTACGCTTACCCCGAAAAGGATTTTGCTTGATGGTATAATAATAATAATAGTCTAATTTTGCAACCAAAGGAGGTAAATTCTCAACAAAAAATGTAATAGTAGACATGTCAACCAAAAAGATTTAATTTTCAAATCAAAAACAGTTGAATTTAACAAAAATAGTCTAATTTTCAATAAAATAGTTGAATCATTAACTAAAACTAATTAATTTTCAACCAAGCAGTTGAAATTTTATCGAAAAAGATTATTTTTTTCTACCGAAAAAGACAAATTTTCAACGAAGTACATAAATTTTCAGCCAAATAGTTGAATTTTCAGTCAAGAAAGAAAAAATATTTCAACCAATCTGTTAATTTTTTAATCAACAAACAGAGACATTAAGCCATAGACTGTTTCCCTTTCGTTAAGGTTCAGTTCTTAGTCGATTCTATAAAAACATGAATTTTCTGCAAAACAGTTGAATTTTGAACCCGAAAATATGAATCTTCAACAGAAAAGTTAATTTTCTACCAAATTGTAGAATTTTCAACAAAATAGTTGTATCCTCAACCGAAATAGAATTATTTTCAACCAAACAGTTGCATTTTTAACCAAAAAGATGAAATTTCTACTAAAAGAAATGCATTTTTTAATCTGAAACGACGAATCTTTAGCAAAAGAGTTGAATTTTAATCCGAGAATATAAATTTAGATCAACAAAATTAATTTTCAACCAAATAGTTGAATCTCCTACTAAACTGTTGACATTTCAGTCCAAAAATCCGAATTTTGTATGAAACAGTGAAATTATGTAACACTTTGAATTTGAAGGGGTGTAGAATCGATTGCTTTAAAGAATGCAGTACTTAATACTTGAATGTCTCCTCATTAAGAAAAATTATACCTGGAAAAATCTATAAATACGTGGAAAAAATCTGGAATTGTCAGAGAATTTTTTTCCAGGCTTTGAGTAGACACCTGGATTTAGAGTAAGTTTAGAAGTTTCTATTTGTAATTGTGCAACTTATTAAAAATACTTAAAATTTGGAATTTTAAAAATTGACACATTCTTACACAATGTTGTGAGGAAAAATTCCAATCATTTTAATCAGTTTTCCGCCAGTGATATATAGCTGAAACTGTCAATTAAATTGAAGTTAAAACAAGACATTATCTTACTTCGTTCAATTATTTTTGGATTGATTCAATGAAACGTTTAATTAATTACACGGAATCAAATAATTGATAGAACGGTTTTGTATCAGTGAATTTTTTCCTTCAATGCAGGTTCCAGTTCTACCGTTCGAAACATCCTTTGATCTTTTATATTATTTATTCCGCTCATTAGACATCACTATGTTTGAGAAATGTACACGTTTTCTTCTTGTTTAAGATTAAGATGAAATGTTGAAATTTATATACAGAACTGCAGACTGAATCAACTGAAACGAGACTAATTCAGACGTGACATAAACTCGTCACTACCGTTTCTCATTGTCAGTAATTTGCACTGTGATGAAAGCAAATAGATAAATGACATCGAGATCAAGATCGGGCCGGATTCCACAAATACTTGGGTAGAATAAGAAAAACAGTGAAATGGAGCAAGGCTCAGTATTTCAGTTTCCCATCACTCGGGAATTTATTGACTTTGATTGAATCTCATGTTATCACCATTTATGCATTCACCCTAAGCAACTGTGTTTATTGTTTAATGTTTATTGAACCAATAAAGTAGTTTACGCTTCTAATAACAATTTAAGGAAGACTGTGTCTAGGCATCTAGAATTCTGGACGTAAATTATGGATTTATCTTGTCTAAATTTGTCTAAATTAGTCTTAGAAAAAAAAATATCCAGAACATGATTGGCAAGTTTGTGGGGATATCAAAATTTTGAACATCATGCTAGCACAGCAATCAGGCTTCACAAACAACCCTTGCCTTTTGTACTTGTGGCGCAGCCGGGATCGAGACAATCACTATAAACAGAAAAAAATGGCCAAAGAGAACATCATTTCAACCAGGTTCTAATAACATCATCGCTAATCCTCTGATTGACCCCAAAAAAGTATCACTAATAATACTAAGAAATTGAACATCAGATCTCTTATTTACGGCATTAGTTTTCTTGATGATGAAAAACATCACTTCAAAATTTCTTCTTCTATAGTTGTTTCCATGACTTGAAATTTTTGTTTTTAAAAATAAAAACTTATTATCAGTAACATACGAGTACATAACCAATACAGTGCGTCTTGTATCTTTTTTGAGGTCGTTTTTATGTTCTTTGATTCTTGTTTTAATGTACCTTTTTGTGTGTCCGATATAAACCAAACCACATTCACAGGGAATACAGTATATTACATGTGTTTTTAAATCGAAAGGAGTAATATCTTAGTTATTATAAAAGCATCTGAAAATTTCTAGTCCCAAAATTTGATATGACTAGAAATTTTGCAAAATTTTGGTTAATGTAAAAACTAAAATGATACACTCATCTCGCGTAACGGAGCCGCCCGTTCTTGTACCGGCTTCACAGTTGTTCACGCCTGACTGCTTCTGTCTCTCCCCTGAGCTTCCCTTGACGCCCTATACTCATGGTCTTCGCTCGGACAGTCAGTGCCGTATCAGAAGTTGTTTACATCGCGACTCCCTGAGCATATACTTTCTTACGTGTGCCGGGTTCAGAGACTATATATGCGGTCCTGAGTGCTTACTCACTCGTCGATCTAAATCCGGTTGAAACTAGATTTTAATAGCGCCCGTTACTGTGCTGACCAGACCCGATGCCGGCACAGTTACGCGAGATGAATGTAATGTTGTATGCAGCAACTGATGATAGTATATTGTGTGGCAAGGGCGACAAGCTGGTCAATCCCGCACGAATGTGAAATTTGCCACACTAGTGGGGATTGACCAATGTCGACCATGCCACATACGATTACTTTTTTTCAAAGTGCGCGATAAACAATCATTATCAATTTGAAGCATTATATTATTGAGTGAATAACCGTTCCGATGCGGATGGGTATATCGTCCAGGATTATTGACGAATAGACACTCTATTTAAGGAAAGTATAAATTAAATTTCAATCTCAATATTCCACTAGCAAGGAGAGGTTGCGAGATGCGGGACACCGATTCAACTGAAACTTTACAGAGTGAAAGTACATCAAAATCCATTAGATATGTATTTTTTTTATCGATCCGATGTGCCTTAGTTTCCAAGATATCGAGTTTTGAATATTTACGCTTTTAAGCGCGGTCAGCGCTCGTCGGTGGCGAGTCGAGTGGTCCATGCCTCCTCAGTGGCGAGTCTAGTGGTCCACGCCTCGACAGTGGCAAGTCGAGCGGCCCACGCTCGACAGTGGTGAGTCAAGCGCTCAAACGTAAATACTCAAACTTTGATATCTCGGAAACTAAGGCCCATTGGATCGAAAGAAAAAATACGTATCGAATAGATTTTGTTGCACTTTCACTCTATAAAGCCCCAGTCGAATCGGCGTCCCGCACCTCGCAACCTCTCCTTGTAAGTAGTAGAAAGTTTTGTCTGATTATATTCCTGCAATTTAAATGAAGTTTCAATACTCTCTTAATAAGTAAAGTTTAGAAAATATCAAGGTTCAATTTTGTAAGAAAAATAATTTGAATTTAATTTAATGAAAAGATGACAACATTTTATTTCCTCTCAGTATTTCCGTTTTTTGAATATTTTTTTGATATTGAACTGAGATTTAAGGATTTTATTTCCACTTACATTTTTCCGATGCAGAACGGTGTAGAACGAGGCAATAACGATTGATTTCGATGATGAAGCTCTTCTTGAAAGATGGCGAATCGAGAGTACCTACTTTACTGGCAATCGATAATCCGATTGAATCGAGGAGAAACCAGGTTGTTAGATAATTCGTTAAGGAGTCATTGTCATAGATCGGAAATCACTAACAGGTATCGTTCCACTAGAAATTTCCGCTTCAAGGTACTTGACAGTTGCATCCACTTTTTCTGACCTCTCTTGCCTCTTCCTTCAACTTTCGAATTTCAATTAGGTAAGAATAAAATAAGAAGGTATTAAAATTGCATTATTTTTTTGTTCTGCGATTGTCAATTTCGGAAGGATGTTTTCCACTATTTTTTCGATTTTTTTTTTAATGTTCTGTTTTAATACGAAGCGAGGGGTTAATTACTCCTTCAATTTGGTGTACACTCTCTCGGCAATCTTACGCAATCCCATGTAATCCCATGCAATCCTACGTAATCCTTTGCAATCCCATGCAAGTCCATGTAATATTTTGCAATCCAATGCAATCTTTTGGAATCCCTTGTAATTCCATGAAATCCCATGTAATCCTTTGTAATCTCCTGCAATATCGATGTAATCCTTTGCTCTCCCATGCCATGCTTTACAAACCCTTGTAATCCCATGTAATCCCATGTAATCTTTTGAATTCTCATGCAATTCTTTACAATCCCTTGTAAGCCCATGCAGTCTCGATGCAATCCCATGTAATTTCGATGCAATCCCATGCAATCTCGGTGAAATCCCATGCAATCTAGGTGCAATTCCATGCAGTCCGGTATAATCTTTTGCAGTCCCATGCAATCCTTCACAATCCCTTGTAATCTCATACAATTCCATGTAATCCTCTGCACTCCTATGCAGTCCTTTACAGTCCCATGCAATTTCTGCAAAACCTTATGTGTTCTATACAGAATCTGGTGCAATCTCATGCACTAGCTATGCAATACCTTATAATACTTTATAATCGTTTTCTAATCTTATAAAAATAGGATTAAATCGTTATCAAAATTGGGAGCACTGATTACAATCTCATGCCATCTTGTGCAATCCCATGCAATCTTACAATCTAGTGTTCACCCAAAATTCAAGTAATTAACCCCTCCATACCAAGTTACAGAAAAAAAATCGGCTCGTGATATTTTAATAGAGAATCAGTGAAAACGACTGAAATTTCAGTGCATTTTCACTGATGGAAATCTTGAAAAAATAAGGTACTGATTCTCAGTGACATTGCACTTTTTACAGTTTATAGTGTAATAAAATATTACAGAATATTATATTATAATATATATTATTATTATATATATATATATTATTATATTATAATATATTATTACAGCAGAGAAACTTATCCATACCACTTCAAATGTCACTCGAGATGTCACTTGATATCATATGACATAATCTGAGATTGAACGAGTTCGTTTTGAAATTATTTAAAATGGTTACGAATTCTATAATTTTCATATTTTAAATTGTTGAATTTCAAAGATCAATAGTCATATCATAATTTTTGAGTCTTCAAATTTTATATTGTATAATTCGGAACTTTAACAAAATTGAATTTGAAATGGTACAATTTATAATGCTTATTTCAAGAGTGCAAATGAGTCACCTTATTTTTTTTGGAAGCATTTAAAATTCAATACTCCTAGATTGTTATATACAAAGTTGTTCAATTTTAAATTTAAATTTCTCAAAATTGAATAATTTAGGAATGAAAACCTTAATATGTAAAGAATTTGTAATTCATAACATTCAGAATTGAATAATGTCAGGTCGATATAAAAATAATTTTAAATCTATAGTGTTTGAAATTCAAGAAATGCAATCCAATTAAAAATTGCACTGTTTCAGGTTGGAGTAATTTTAAGTATGGAGCTTTCAATACTTTGAAATTGAACCCTTCAAGTTTCTGCAAATTTATTTAAAATTGAAAGCCTTACTAGTTGCGACTTCCAGAATTCAATATATGAATTCTTCAATATTGAATGATTATAAATAGGGTCGTTTAATTGTTTTTATTTCGAAACGATCAAAATCGAACAATTTCATTCAAACATTTTTTAAATTACACGATTTCAAATTTGGGGATCTTGAAATTGAACAAATGTATATTTCAACCATATTGTACAGTTTTTAATTGAAGTAATTTCAGATTGAGAATTTATAAAAGAGACACTATTTCATTCGCTTAATCTTACGTATAAATTAAAATTAAAATTTTTAATAGTTAATCAAATTTCAGTGTTTTTTTTCAATCTATCGAATTTTGATTGCCCAACATGTAAAATTGTCTTAATTTTGAATGAAATCGATTTGAAAGTGTTCAGTTTGAATTTTTTTTAGGTTTGAAGACCTCGAGATAAAAATTGTTCGATTTTGATGATTTCTGTTTTGGAATTGTACAATTTTAAATGTTCGTCATTCGAAGATTGTCTAACTTTGAGAACTTCGAATTTGTACAATACGAGGTACAATATTGAACGTTTGAGTTCAAAATTGTTCAATTTTGAATGTATTTTCAAATTTAAACATTGTCGCTGTTGTATTGTAGAGTCAGCGACAAACGACTGCAATTTCAGTGAAAAAGCGAATTGTTGATTCTTCATGAACAAAATTGCACTGATTACAATTAAAAATGTAAAAATTTCAATTCGATTTTCTCCAAAAAAACTGTAAAATTTCTATATAAATTATGTACAATTTCTCAGGATTGGAAATCATGTATAGTTTCTCGGAAAATTTTCCAAAAATGTTTGTGGATATTTCATTCAATTTCCAAGAAAAAGAAATTAGGGAGCTCTCCATTGAGGATTATTTACGCAGAAACTCCCTAATAAATTCCGTGAAATATTTAAAAGTTTCTGTTCTGCTGTCAAAAAGTGACACCTAAATAAAAACCTCAACATCCACCGCCACATTAAAAAAGCATTTAAATTTAGAATCTTTTTGATCTCTTTATAAATAAATTATCCCACGAGATACAAAGTGTGAATTGTATAATTTCCTATATATCTTTCAAGAAGTGTTTTAAAGGTATTTTCAGAATTGGCGAAGATGATCAGCAATCGTAATCTTTGTTGACAGGCGCTTAAAGTCGAGCACGAGCATTAAATTCCAGATGTAAGAATGGGCCGTAAAATGCTTTTAGCAATTTATAACACCTGTTTATTCTTGTGTCGACGACAGTCGACAGTAGACATTGTGTTTCCGCTGACTTCTTTCCGTTTTCGATTGGCCGCTCTTCGAATGGCTATTCCACTTCAGCAAGACCATTGTACTCATACTGTCTCCATTTCGTCCGTTTCGTATTAATTCATTGTATTCCACGTACGTCATGCTCAGCGGCGCATGAATAAAGCACGTGTCGCCCCATTATTAACTCCTCTCGCATAAAAGACGCCTCACTACAATACGAATACCTACATGCTTTCAGTTTTGATGTCATCAAGAGGTAGGCTGGTGGTAGGTGTCAAGTAGAAATAGGGAAGTTGGAAACATCACTTGGGAAGCTACTGCCCAAACCACGTTACGCTAAAGACATTCATTCATTCATTCATTCATTAATACATAATTCACGTAATTTACGTCTTCATTCCTGATGCCAGTCAGCCTCAATTTATAAATCCTCGTTCAACACACGCGGCTAATTAATTTTCTCGCATTCTGAATCACCAAAACGATTTTTAGAGACGAGTTTATGTTTTCAAACTTTCGACGATTCACGAATTCTTCCGAGAAAAAAGAACGGGAAACCGGAAAATGATATAGGGGAAAGGTACCTAAGACGGGCCTCCCTTTCATATTAAAAAAAAAAATTTCGACAGCCGTTCTTAGATTTTTGTCCATGTATATATTGAACATCCAGGAGGACATGACGCAGCCATGCCTAACGCCCTGCTTAATATCAAAGCAATCGCTCAGTTATCCATTTACTCTTATACCCGCTTTACTCTTATTATATATTGCTTTTATTGCTTTTATAAGCCAACCATTCACTCCGTACTCTTTCAGGACTTCCCTAAGTTTAGATCTATTGACCTTATCGAAAGCTTTTTCCAGATCAACGAATGCATAGAAAACTCTTTTGTTTACTCTCAAACTTTTCTTCTATGATCTGTCTCAAGCTAAATATCTGATCCGCACTTGATTTCCCTGGCATGAATCCACAGTGGACTTCGCAGATCCTTTCCTTAGTTATTCCCATGACCTTGCCAATAAGTATTTTGGTAAATATTTTGACCATGGTATTTATTAGGCTAATCGCTCTATAATTAGTACAATCACCTTTATCGCCCTTTCCCTTGTATAGTAGGACAACAATCGCTTTTCTCCAATCATTTGGAACTTCACCATTCACAGCACACATTCATAAATTCGCTCAGCCACCGCTCTTGAACATTTTAGCGTTGATACTATCCACACCAGCAGGCTTCCCATTCTTTAGTTTCTTAGTCCTCGTATAATGTCTGTATCGATTCTTCTTCCGTTACCTACAACGGGAATGTCTAACGTATCCTCTTTAGTGTCACTGTTGTTATGCTCCATAGCATGACCACACTACAATTTCTTGAAAAAATCACTCATACAATCTTCCACTTTCTCCGAATCCCATACCATTACACCATCAGCATTCTCATTTAATTCTGATTAACTCGGTGCTAGTACTTCCTTTCCTAATCTTCTTAACCCATGTCTAAAATAATTGATTATTTCCTTCAAAATCATTTTGCATTTTCTTATCGTCTTTCGCTTTGATTTTATCCTTGCTTTCTTTGACTAGTAATTTGGCTTTTCTGTTTTTATCCCTACAATCATTTTCTGATCTAGTCCTTTCCTTATCACTAAGACCTTTCGGGGAGATCGGGGCAGATTCGCCCACCTAAATTTGTTGATCAAATGCAGCAAGTAATTATTGTTTTGGAAAAGAAAAGTATATACTGTCGTACAAAGCATTTGATGGAGTTATATATTTATATGAAGATTTTCGAATTATTTTGTATGACAACAAAATATTATAAGTTGAAAAAATGCTGTTTTCTGTGTGGAACGCTGCAATATTCCATGTGCTTGAAGTTCTGAACGTTCAAATAAACAAAATTTTTTACTGATGGCTTTGTAAACTAAAAACAATGCTAAAATGTTCGTTCATTCATATTGGGAATAGTAGATTATTAAAAGAAACATATAATACATTATTTTAAATTGTAGTTGGAACAATATTTATGGATAAAATAGAATTAGGGAAAAAATTCTCGTTCATTTGAACGTTCAAAACTTCAGGTACATCAATATTCCATTGTATATTCCATATTACAAAAAAATATACGGACAAATAGGACAAAAAGTGAGTGATCAACATCAAAATTATGATTTTTAAATCTTATAGACTCATTTAACGTCATTTCTATCAATTTCGTTTATCCCAAGTAGAGAAAACAAATCCCAAGTTTTTCTTACATGTTATGTTTTTTTATTGAAAGTTCAAAGTCTTTTTCTTCCCTCTTTTGCTTTTCGGCGCAGTATATTCGACTAGTTTCTGTGCTTTCTTACTTGTTTCTGGAAGTTCTTGTCTTTCTTGTCTTCTTTTTTTTCATTGGTGGGCGAAAGTGCCCCGGTTGGAATTTCATAATAAAAATGCGAGCCACAACAAATGACAGCAAAGATAGTAAAAATTGGGAATAGACAACGTAATTGGATTGTGTGTACTTATTTTTGCAGATTGACACATTTATTTATGACATTTCACGTGACTTTGAGCAAGCAGAACAATCAAACGTCAAAGTTTACTTTTGGGGTTATGTCTCATATGAAAACATAAGCGGTACTATAGTTTGCTTGATATACATAGAAATGAGGCGAATTTTAATTCACTATACTTTCTCTGAAAGCGCTACTTGTTGACGTATTCAAAAATTACTTTTTGAATCTCGTTTTCCGGAAAAACATCAATGGGCGAATGTGCCCCGTGGGCTATTCTGCCCCGGTCTCCCCTAATATTCAATATTCTCGAGTACGCTTGCTTTTTCTCGTTGACAGCCACGCGGATTTCATCATTCTACCAAGCATCTCCAGCCTTCTTTCCTACAACCACACTACTATCGCACATTTCAGGTGCACTCTTGAAGATGCTACCCCGTAGTGTTATCCATGCACCCTCAACATTTCTATTGCCTGATTCCGTCTTCCATCTTCTTTATGATGTCCTTAATATTTATTCGGCTTTTCACGATATACCAATTGTACTTCTGGTTTCTGCAAATTCTGTATTCTAACTCGCGCCTGCTTCGACTTATTATTAATTCTTCTTCTCCTCCACCCTTGTCCTAGGTACATTTTTGTAACTAAGAGGTAGTGATCCGTTCCGCACTCAGAGCCTCTCATAACCCTTGTATCCCTTACAAACCCTCTCAGTTTCTCATCTGCTACAACAAAGTCAATCATACTGTGGCTTTCGCCTCTGCAACAAATATAGATGTGGATGATTTTATGCCTGAACTAAGTATTTGTAATAAACAAGACTTTCCAAGCATAAGCTTATCAATTTATCCCCGTTACCATTCGTTTATGGGTTTCGGAAATAACACAGTACCTTGGTGGTACCTTCGCGTTTGCACGCTAACCCAGCCATTCATATCTCCGAGTGAAATGATTCTTTCGCCAGGATCGCAAGTACCCATATCATTTCACGTGTCCCAGAAGGTATATTTTACATCCCTCCTGTCAATATCAACTAATCGTAGCACGCTATAATAAATAGCCTTCTGATTCCCACTTTCATTCTAACCCATAGTAATCTAGGTGATACACATTCATACTTTTTGACATGTTGTTTCGCTGTCTCATTCATAATCAGACTGACTCCTTGGCTACCATATGATTCATTATCTATATTGAGTATTATTTAGAGAGTAAAAATTAGTCTTTAACCAATTTAGATGTAGGATGAAAATTTACAATTCTTGTGTACTATTTTGAAAGAATTCCATTTGAAATTTTTTAAATTGCTATATGACTCATATTTGATATTAGGCAATTTTCGGCATTTGAAATTTAAAATTAGTCACTTTTGAAAGCTTTAAATAGGCAATGTTCAATTCGGTATATTTTCCAATTTTATCATTTATTTTAAGCACCTAATTCTAAAATCTGTCGAGTTTTAACACTCCTCAAATTTTAAATTATTCAATTTTTTCAATATGTTTGAAGTTTAATTTTTAAATTTATGTTTTTAATTTATCTTATTTTAAATTGTTTAATTTTACAGGATTCAAATTTTACAATATTTGACAGTGCAATATATTTAACATTTGAGTTAAAACTAGGGGTGTGCTAAAAACTCGAAACTCGATGTTTGAGCTTGAGCTTTCCGAAAAAATCGAAAGTTTTCGAGTATTCGAAACTTTAGAGTATTTGAACATTTTCGAGTTCTTAAAAGATTTTGAATAAAAAATGTTAAATTTTGCAGATTTCACCCCAAATTTGTGTGACCATGAAAATTTTTAACTTTCGGGTAGCTCAAAACTCGCAAAAAGTCGGCTCGATTCCACTCGAAGTTTGGAGCTTTTTGCACACCCCTAGTTGAAACTATATAAATTCTCAGTTTTTCAGCATTAATTGTTAATTTTTCATTTTGACGACGTTCAATTTTGAGTGCCTCAAAAATTGTTCAATTCTGTAAGCTTTGAGTTTGAAATGTTCAATTTGGAATATTATTCACTGGATTTCGAATGTCTATAATAATTCTAGAATCGTTGAATTTTTCTGTCCTTAATTTTAAAATTGTTCAATTTTATAGGCTTGAATTAAAAAATATGCTTGTTAAGGTCCCTATGTATTTTCATTTGTTGCATTTAGAATTCGGCAAATTCAAAAAGTTCAGTTTTGAATAGAGAGCCTCAAATTTAAAATCGTTTAATTTTGGAAAACCTAAACTGGAAATTTTTATATTGTACACGTTTAAGCACTTAACATTTAAAATGGACAAAACTTCTCAATTTCGTGGTTATATTTGTATACAAAAAGTCAACAAGTTTGCAAAGAAAATAGTTTATTCGCTTAGAAGTAGAGCGTGAAATCCAAAATGGCGGTCGCGATAATTATAGGAACTTCGAGTTTTAAAAAGCCGGATGACATTGAACTAGTGAGGAAAAGTGCGAATGTAGAGTAGGTTAGAAAATATTCAAAATTAAACCGAAAATTCGATAAAAAAATATTTTTTTTTTTCAAATAACATTCTTTCTCAATTTTTAGTTTTATTACTTTTGAAGTGAACACGTCACCAAATTTTCCTCAGTGCAATATTTTACGAGAATAAATGATTTATAAGTATTTTTGTCATGCTAATTGAATAATGTCTATCTAAGCAAATTTTCTAGTCTCTTCTATTCATCTTTATAAATAGAGTAGAAATAGGTTTTCAAAGTCAGACATTAGTTATTTGATTATAGTGGTTCAACCGGCAATTTAGTAAGAATTCGGGATTTAAATAATGTTTTCAAATAGTACATCTGTAACTTTCCTCGAAAATTAAAACGTATAAAAAGATGTATCATTTAGTAGAAAAACATCCCTGAAAAACTTAATTTTTCATAATTTTTTTAATTACTAGTACATATCTTTAATTATTTTATATATACAATATATAATTTTTTCAAATCTTTCATCAAGTCAACGTTATATTTGTAACAACAATTTAGTAGCAATTTCAAAAATTACGAAAAAAACTTTGTTTTTATCTATATTTTTCTATAGAATGATGAGAAAAAATCAAAACACTATAATCTAATTATACCGATATAAAGTCTTTATAACGGTATTACAATTTTTTATTGTAATTACTAATTAGTTCAAACTTTAACTTTATATTCAGGGCTGTCACACAGTCACTTTTAGTCACTTTTTAGTCACTTTCTTAAGATAAAGTCACTGTAGTCACTTTTTTAAACGCAAAGATCACTTCAGTCACTTTTCTTTTAATAAATTAAAACAGAAAAACCAAGGGTTAACGGCTATTGAATTCAAGTGTATACCTATTTATGAATTATCTTGAATTCTTTTGAATTCTTTTGAATTCACTCTGAAATCTTTAGAATTCCCTCAAAAATCTACTTGAATTGTTTTTAACTCATCTTGAATTCGTATAAATTTCATCGAATTCTTCTAAATTCACTCCAGATTTTCTGAAATGAATGGAATATTTTGTATTTTTTGGAATTTTTTCAAATTTATTTGAATTAATTTGGAATTTACCCTGAATTCTCTTGAAGTCACTTTATTTTTTCTAAATTAACTCCAAGTTTACTGAAATCAGTGGAATGTTTTGAATTTTTTAGAGTTTTTCAATTCATTTGAATTAATTTGGAATTTACCGTAAATTCTTATTAATTTTTCCTGAATTCTTTCAAGTTCTTTTGAATTCTGTTTATTTTTTTTAAATCTCCCTGAATTCTTTTTAATTCATATTGAATTCTTAGGCTTTTCATCAAATTCTTTTGAATTCCCTTGAATTTTTCTAAATTTTGTCCAAATTCAATGAATTTGATGAATCTTTTTAATATTTTTGAATCATTTTCAATTCACTTGATTTTTTTTTAATTCGCCTTGAATTTTTATGACTCATCGAATTCTTCTCATTTTCTTTGTATTCCTTCGTATTTTATTTGATGCATTGTTTTTTCAATTTTATTTATTTTTTCAATTCACTTAAATTCTGTTGAATTTGCCGTGAATTCCGTTCAATCCCATTTTATTCAATTCGATTTAAATTTTTTTGTTTTTAAAATTTTGTTTAACTCACTCAAATTCTTATAAATTTCATCAAAGGCTCTCGAATTCCCTTTAATTCTTCTAAATTTACACCAATTTCACTAAAATCACTCCAATTTTACTAAAATCAGTGAATTTTTATGAATTTTTAAATTTTTGTCAATTCATTTCAATTCATTTGGAATTCAACCTGAGTTTTTATTAATTTATCCTGAATTCGTTTAAATTCTTTTGAATTCTCTTAAATTTTTTAAATTCACTTGACTTTTTCTAAATTTCTTCAATTCTACGCAGTTTAATGGATTTTTAAATATTTTTTGAATTCACCCTTAAGGCTTTTAAACTCTCCTTGAATTCCTATGCATTTCATTAAATTCTTTTTGAATTCCCTTGAATTTTTTTAAATTCACTAAAAATTTAATGAACTTAATGATTTTTTAAAAAATATTTTCGAATTGTTTTCAATTCATTTGATTTTTTATCAATTTCATCGAATTATTCCCATTTCACTTGCATCTATCTAAATTCATTTAATTTAATTTAATTTTATTAATTGTTTTTATATGTATATACCTTTTTTTCAATTCACATATATTCTCTTGAATTCACCCTGAATTCTGTTAACTCTTAGTTTATTCAATTCAATGGAAATTTTTTGATTTTCAAAATTGTGTTCAATTCACTCAACTTCTTATAAGTTGTTCATTCAATTTTTCTAAATTCACTCCAATTTGACTAAATTCAGTAGAATTAAAAAAAAATCAATTCATGTAAATTTGTTTGAATATTAACCTGAATTGTTTTGAATCCATTCGGAATTCTTATAAATTTATCCTGAATTCATTAAAATTCACGTGGAATTCTTACGAATTTCATCGATTTCTTTTGAATTCTTTTTAATTCAAAAAAACATTATCCGCATTATTAATTCACTTTAGTCAATTTAAGTCACTTTTGGTCACTTCTACGGTTTAAATAGGGCACTTTTTCACTTTTATCAAGTAAATTTGTCCGTGACAGCCCTGTTTATACTATAACTTTGGATACATAGATTTCCTGTAGATTTGTTAAAAATATTATCTAACAGTACCTATTC
>JAUMHM010000078.1:32133822-32148972 GCA_032362435.1 Melikaiella ostensackeni | reverse complement strand
TTGCCTCAAATGTTTCAAATTTCGGACTACACACCTTTTGTATGCCAATCCCCCCCCCCTTCCCCGCAATCGCAAGAAGGAGCCAAAAAAAAACATTTTTAAATAAAATTAATGTTAGTACTACAATAAAATTCAATTTGAATCGCTTTAAATTCCTACTATTTCGAGTAGAAATATTGCATTTTTAATAAAATAGATGAATTTTTAACCAAGTAGATGAATTATCAACCATATAGTTGAACTTTCAACCAAGAAGATTAATTTTCTAACGAAAAAGCAGAAGTTTCAATAAAATATATGAATTTTTAACTAAGAACGATAAATTTTCAACCTGAATGAAATACTCAAAATTAAAAAAATTAGTTAACAACCAAAAAAAACGTATTTTTCAACAAAAAAGTTAATTTTTTAACCAAGAGATAAATCTTCAACCAAAACAGTTTATTTTTGACAATGTAGTTCAATTTTCAAACAATTTCAACAAAATAGTTGAATCCTTAAGCAAAACAGATTCATTTTCAACCAAGCAGTTGCATTTTCAAGCCACAAAGATGATTTTTCTACAAAACGGTTAAATTTTGAACATGAAAATAGATTTGTCAACTAAAAAGTTAATCTTTAACAAATATGTAGTATAATTATATACGAAAATATTTGAATTTTAAACCCAAAAACACAAATTTTTAACCAAAAAGGATGACTTTCTAACGAAATTGTTGAATTTTCAACAAAATAGTTAAATTTGTTATAAAAAGAGGTGTATTCTCATCCAGACAGTTGAATTTTTAACCAAGAAAGATGAAATTTCTAACAAAATAGACGAATTCGAAATGAAATGTGTAATAGTTGATATTTCAACCGAAAAAGATTTTAATTTTCAACATAACAGTAAAATTTTAAACAGTTTCAATCAAAAACGACGAATTCTCAATGAAAAATGTAATAGTTGATATTTCGACCAAAAAGTATTTTAATTTCGAATAAAAAATAGTTGAGTTCAACCAAAATAGACGAATTTTCAACATAATAGAGGAATCCTCAACGAAAACAGATTAATTTTCAACCGAACAGTTGCATTTTTAACCAAAAAGGATTAAATTTCTACCGAAAGAGATAAATTTCCAAACCAAAATGACTAATTTTAATAAAATAGTTTAATCTCCAACCAAAACGGATTAATTTTCAACCAAATAGTTGCATTTTTAACCAAAAAAGATTAATTTCCTGCCAGAAAAGATGAATTTTTAAATTAAAAATACAAATTTTCAACAGTGAGTGGAATTTTCAATCAAAAAGTCGAATGCTGAAGGAAAAGTGTAATAGTTGATATTTCAACCAAAGTAGATTTTAATTTCCAACACAACAGTAGAATTTTAAACCAAATTGATGAATTTTTAACCAAATAGTTGAATTTGTAATAAGGTAGTTGAATCTTCGAGCAAAACAGATGAATTTTCAACCAAGCAGTTGCATTTGCAATCCACAAAGACGAATTTTATACAAAGCAGTTGATTTTTTTAACATGAAAATATGAATTTTCAACAAGAGAGTTCATTTTTAACCAATTAGTAAAATTTTATACCAAAATCGTTAATTTTTAACCCAAAAAGACAAATTTTCAATAAAAAATGTGATAAGTGATATTTCAGCCAAAACGATTTTAGTCTTTAAAAAAAATTGTTAAATTCAACCAAAGAAGACGAACTTCAAACAGAAGAGTTGAATCCTCAACCAAAACAGATTAATGAATTTTCTACCGAACAGTTAAATTTTTAACCAAAAAAGATGACATTTCTACCAAAAGTGATGAATTTTCAAACCGAAAAGTTAATTTTCAACTAGAAACAAGTAAACAGTAGGTTTTTCTAATAGCCATTTTTGTGTTCTTCAAAGAATTTCTTTCTAGCTTACATACTTAGAAAAAAAATTTAACAAATTCTAACATAAGCATTTTTCAATTTTTTTGTCTATCTCTTTTTCAATATATGATCTTTTCGAATTTTTTTCTGATATATTTTTGTCAGTAGAAGAAAGTGCTAAAGTATTCAGCAGATTTTTCTAAGCTAGCTTTAAAAATTTGTATAACACAAAAAAGACCCACATGATATAAAAGTTTTTAATAATGAATGAAATCCCCTTTCAATAATCCCTTTTTTCGGGAAAATCTATTTTTTACCTAAAATTGAACTACTGAACCATGTCCAGGAAGTTGCCAACGCCAACTTCAAATTTCGAAAAAATAAGAATTGTGCTGAATTGTGTTAGATTTGTGCTTCATTGTGCCGTAAAAGATTTTTTGAAAAAATGAAAATTCGAGCCCAAAAAAACATATTTTTATGTCCTCGCCAATTGGATTTTTCGAAAAAACAAATGTTGTACTGGGTAGCATAAAAGTCACACAAAAATGGGCCGCAAACCAAAATTTGATATGATGAAGCATTTTCGAAAAAAACAATATTCAAAAAAAAATCACCCTCCCCATTTTGCTTTTTTGACAAAACAAAACTTGTGCTAGGAACTACCACAATAATCATCTGTTATGACAAATTGCATTCAAATGAATATTTTCCAAAGAAATGCAATATTTTTAACTTGGAAGGCGTTTGTGATCCAAAATTTTCAAAAATACGAATTTAGAAAATCTGAAACTTGTGCTGAGTTGTGCTAGATTAGCACAATAATCATCTCTAAGGAAAAATTGCATTCAAGTTATTATTTTCCAAAAAATGCAATCTTTTTGGACTTGGAATAAATTTCTGACCCAAAATTTTCAAAAATACGAATTTCGAAAATCTGAAACTTGGGTTGAGTTGTGCTAAGTTGACACAATAATTGTCTCGAATGACAAATTGTACTTGAATTAATATTTTCCAAAAAAATCCAATATTTTTGAACTTGGAAGGTGTTTTTGACCCAATGAGTTGTGCTAAGCTAGCACAACTGTTTATTTTTGCAAAAAATCTTTTACGACTCAATAGAGCACAAATGTAGCACAATTCAGCACAATTTACATTTTTTCAAAATTTGAAGTTAGCGTTACCAACTTCATGGACATTACTGAACCGCTGTGATCCCTAAACCGCTGTGATCCATGAACCGCTGTGATCCATGAACCGCTGTGATTCGTGAACCGCCCGCAAGGATAATTATATTTTCTTTTGTAACCTTTTGTTTTCACGTGAATTATAAAAAAAAATAGTTTTTTCCTTGAGCGAAGGTTGTGAGGTCTGAGTATAATTTACAAAATGTTTATTGTTTGTTTTGCACTAGAATTACCTAGTCCTAGTGATTTACTGATTACGTCCGTGGCGTGGGTCTCGTAACAAGGGTTAACCTAGGCAATGAGGCGGACAATTAAGGTCGTTCCTATACACGTTATTCATTCTTATATTCATATACTTATGTGTATATTTGTGTATAATAGCCATTTAATAATTTTCAAACACTACCAGAAAAGATTGATGTTACTGCTTTAGAAAATAATTACTCTTGAAACCCCTTTCAATGTATCGTCTTATTTAAAATTTATGTAATAAGCCAGTCAGTAAAGAAAATTAATTAACATTAAATCGAAAAATTTTCAAATTTTGAGGGCTGATAAATTAGGTTGCAAAAACAATGAATCCCATTTTGCAATCCTCTTTGTGGTCCGGAACGTATTAAAAATCGTTGAAGTGTGATATTTTGCACAATTAATGCAAAAAATAATAATTTTTTGTAGATGAAAGTCGTGAAAATTTTATATTATGTGGGTATATATATATATCACAAAAATTGCAAAAGTTTTGAAATTTGGTTGCAAATTTTTGAAATAATTTTCCGCATTTTATACTACCTTTGCAACCTCATAAATAATACGGAACCTTGTCAGATTAAGAATAATTGAGATTTCATGTTTTTTATACATAAAAAAATTGCAAAAGTTTTTCAAATTGGACAAACCATTTGAAGCGTTTTTTTCTTGTATGTATAACTATAAATTTGCGATATTTCAATAGGATTTTTGATTGATACAACTAGAACTGAAGGCTGGCTGGCGGTTCTTATGAGGATAACTAACCAAATCGCAATTATACAGGAGAGCGAAAATATTCTGTTAAATCGAAATTGGAAAAAATTAGAAAAAGTTATTTAGTTTGGAGGAAATCAAAATTTAAAGTCTGAATTGCATAGTGTGATAGGCTTTTTTTATGCAGAAAGGCCGATAATAATAACAAAATTATGTTTTTTTTATCATTAAACTATAATAATTTTAAGAAATATCGATGCTGAAGGAAAAAAATTGATTTATAAATGTGTTTTTCTCTGTTTGCCACATTGATCTCAATTGGAAAAAATCTGTGTTCGAATTTTAAACGATTTTTGATCAAATAAACCAGTTTTCGAAAAATTTTGGTTATTTTCTTTGATGTAACTTTTATTTTAAAAATTATTTTAAAATTTTTAAGTTCCGGACCTCTAAAATGGTTGAAAATCTATTAAATTGTGGAAAACGACTCGAAAAATGTTACTGCAAATTTGCAGAACTTTTTAAAATTTGTGATACTATTTTTGACAAGTAGAATGTTTTTATATTTTCAACATGTTCCGGACCTGGGAAAAGTTTGCAAAACGAGATTTATCATTTTTGCAACTCACTTTATCCATCCTCAAAAATTGAAAAATTTTGGGATTAAAGTGAAATTTTCATATTTCAATGTTTTCACTGACTTGCCTATAACAGCAAGTCTGGAAAATATAGCACATTAATTTATCAGGGAGTCTTCTTGACCGGGAAACCGGCAAATGATCTTTAAAGTTGGACAATTTTTAACCAAAAAAATTCGAAACTAAAAAAAATAAAAGATATTCTTAAGATAACAGTTTTTTTTTAATTTGTGAAAATGGTCACATTTTTAAATTAAAAAATTAAACATTTAACAATATTTTAAGGATGTTCTGGTGTACACTCAAGCTTAAAATTAATAAATCTTTCAATAGTCTTAAAGGCCGATTGATAATTGTAAAAAAATTTAAAAAAGAAGCCTTAAAAAATTCATTGCAATTCTATTCGTTACGTTTTCATTGAATATCATTTAGTAAATTGTTTAATTTGTAAAATGAATAACTATTAACCAAGTATAATTGTGCGCATAATACCTAAATAAAATCTTTTCCATGAAAACGAAACTAATAAAATTGTAAAGAATCTTTTAAACAATAAAGTTAGCTCTTGTTAATTCAAATTAAATGAAAATCACGACTTTTGTTTAAAGTGGAAGGGGAAACACAAATATGCAAATAACTATATTTAAATCAACAATTTTATTATGAGTGCCACTTAGTATTTGGTTACACCCATTTGTTAGTATTCAATAATTTATTAATTTTTAATAATTCGGGGTTTCAAATTTGTTCTCTAAAATAGGTTGGAAGCTTTCTGAATTCTGAATAAAATGAACCCAGGGTGAAGTTATTTTGTCAATTTATTTTCTAAGAATCTATTGCAGAAATAGTGCAAATAGTGATGTTTAATGTTTTCCTTTTCAAATAAAACCTGAAATTATAAACATTGTCCAATGTTCTTGGGCAGAAATGTTTTTTATTTTGTGTGTTATTTAAAGTTGAAAAAAAAACATTACAGTTTAGACTACTTTTGCAATCGTTTCTTAAAAAATTTCAAAATCACTTCATCCTATCATTTTCTTCTGAATTTAGATATCTTTTAACCTATTTAAGAGAAATATTTTAACTCAGAATTTATAAAATAAACAATCAAAAAGTAACAAAATTTAAATACTAAAAAATGGGTGTCCACACATTAAGTGGCGGTAGCGTATTATCATTATTTTCTTTTCCAGAAAAAAACATTTTTATCTGCTTTTGGCGTAAATGGAGGGCACTTAAAAGTTTCCTGTGTAATTAAATGAATAATTGACCGGGAAAAATGAAAAATTGACCGCGAGAAAACCGGGAATTTAAAATCATCCGTCAGGTAGATATTCTGTTTATAAATTTTATTGATATGCTTATAATATTTATAATATTTATCGATCCTGCTAACACTGAATTTTTGTTGTCGTCTAACATGTTTTCCCCTATTTCGCTTCGTTTTACCACTTGAATATTTTTTTACTTCCTGCCTTCTTCTATTCTTAAACTAACTTTTATTTTAATTTATTCTTAAAGTAACGAACCTAAATCTAAATTTTGTACGAGAGATTCTACATTTTTAAACTTCTCACCACGGAAATCCCCCTGACGTCAGACCTGGTCTGATATAATCTACCCTACAGTTAATAAAGTCTAAAGACTCACCCCCCTTTCCGCCTCCATGGTGATTCATAAATCATTCAAAAATACACTGAATGAATATAAATAAATCCAAGGTCTTTACGATTGTATTAACTTTTAGAGTATTTAAGTGTCTGACGTATGTAAATTTTACAGGGTATTTCATCAGCTAAAGACAATTTCCAAGATTCTTCTTTAATTCTTACTATGGTTGTTTTATCTCAAAATTTGAGACGTTCTTTCTCCAAAATAAATTTATAGTATTTATTTGTAGTAAAGTTTCAAGTGCGAACTTTAATCTATAATAATAACGTACGTGTTTCCTAATTTTGTCCTGCCGTCTCTTCAACATAAAGTTGCTGGGTTTCTAATTTCTTTTGTTTTAATATTTGTTTATTACTGAGTGATGGAATTGAAAATTCAGTTAAAAGAAATTAATTAACGCAGTCACAGATAGCTTAATAAATAGAAAGTCGAGTTTGCTTTCATTATTCCTAACAAAAAAAAAACTTTTTGCTTAAATTTGAGCACTTTTTGCACTATTTCAGCTAACTTTAAATTATCCTGAAGTCAGGAATTTTCAATCCCAAAAGACGAATTTCCATCAAAAGAGTTGAATTTTTAACTATCAAAGATTTTTGAGTCAAAAAAGAAAAAAAATGTCAACCAAATTGTTCAATTTTCTACAATAAAGTTGAATTTTCGACCCAAAAATATGAATTTTCAACAAAAATGATATTTTTTAACCAAATAGTTTAATTTTCAACACAAAAAGATGAATTTTCAACGAAAGTGTTGATTTTCTAACCAAGAAAGAAAAAAATGTACCAAATTGTTGAATTTTATATAAAACAGTTGAATTTTCTACCAAAAAATATGCGTTTTCAACAAAAATGTTAGTTTTTAACCAAAAAGTTGAATTTTTAACCCAAAAAGACGAATTTACAACAGAAACGTTAGTTTTCAACCATTGAGTGGATCTTACAACCCAAAAGGACGAATTTTTAACAAAACAGTTGAATCTTCAACTAAAATAAATTAATTTTGAATCAAACAATTGAATTTTTAACCAAGAAAGATCATTTTCTACCAAAATAGTCGAAAAGGCTTCATGTCGAGGTGCTAATCGCTTGGAGGTCGCTAAACTCTTTTGAGGGGACCTACAGTTTAAGTTGGAATCCGAACCACCAGAGCCTCGGTAGAGGTACATATTTCCATTGGTAATAGTCGAATTTTCAACTTAAAAGACGAGTTTTCAACTAAACAGTGGAATTTTCAATAAAAAAGGATGACTTTTTAACAAAATAATTAAACTTATAACCAAATAGTTAAATTTTCAACTAAAAAAGATAAATTTTTAGTTAAAGGAATTAATTTTGAACCAAAAGAAAACTAATTTTCAATAAATTAGATAAATTTTTAACCAAAGAGATTAATCTTCAACCAAAAAAAAAAAGAATTTTTAACAAAATAGTTTAACTTTTCAGTTGAATAAATGAATTTTCTACCATGCAAAAATAAATATTTAACAAAATAGTTGAATTTTCTACTAAAATGATGAGTTTTGAAAAAAATAGTTGAATCCTTAACTAAAAAAGAATAATTTTCAACTAAAAATTTGTATTTTTTACAAACAAAAATGAAATTTCTATCAGAAAAGATAAATTTTCAAACCCGAAAGACGAATTTTCAACATATTAGTTAAATTTTCCACCAAAAATGGAATAGTTAAATTTGCAGTTAAAAGCATGAATTTTCAACAAATTAGTTGAATTTTCAACCAAAGAAATGAATTTCCAACTAAAATGATGAATGTTGAACAAAATAGTTGAATCCTCAACTAAAACAGACTAATTTTGAACGAAATAGTTTTATTTTTTACCAACAAAAAAATGAAATTTCTACCAGAAGAGATGAGTTTTTAAATGAAAAAGACGAATTTCCAACAAAATAGTTTTAAATCAAAATTTCTACCGATTAGTTGAATTTTTAACCCGGAAATGTAAGTTGTCATCAAAAAAGTTAATTTTCAACCAAGTAGTTGAATCCTCAACCAAACAGATTAATTTTCTACCAAAAAGTTACATTTTGACGAAAAAAGATGATATTTCTACCAAAAGAGATAAAGTTTCAAATCAAAAACATGAAATTCAAAAAAAAGTTGAATTTCCAACCAAGAAAGATTTTTCTTTCAAGAAAGACAAAATATTTCAACCAAATTATTGAAGTTTCAAGCCAATAAAACAAATTTTCCATATAATGATTTAACTGTTAAAAATTCAATTTTCTTCGATTTTCAACAATTAAAAATTCAACCTTTGGAAATTCAAGACAAAAGCGAATTTTATATTGAAAATTTTATATTTACGTACTTTTACATCAGAATTTAATAAATAAACATTCCAATCAGGCCTTACAGACCAGTCCCTATAACCCTTATTGTACCCTATATTCAGCTGTGGTCCCTAAAGTACCCTATTTTCAAGATTTGGTTCCTGTTCTCTCTCTCTCTCTCTCTCTCTCTCGGCTCCTTGGACCCCCTCATCATTGAATGCAGCGGGCGGAAATTCTAGAAACGACCTAAACGCAGGGACTTTATATAGAGGTTCCAGTGTCTTTGAAAATGAACTTTTGTTTATTTCTAATTTTAGTATAGTGATGTTATTTGTTATTAATAGTTATTGGTGATTTTTTTCAGATAGGGCACGCTTCGTCACCACCTCCGGCACCGGCACCGGTTTCGATAACACCTTCTGCAGCAATCTCCACCGCCTGTGGTCAGTCTCGGCAGGATTCCCCACCTCGGGGTCCCCGCACTTTACTTTTGCGACGCAGCGAAAATGGCTTCGGATTTACCCTCCGTCACTTCATCGTCTATCCGCCGGAGTCCTGTTACGTAAGTATTGCTTTCAGACATAAAAAAAATTTAATTTAAAAAAACTCCCGGTTTTGGACTTCTTCAAAATTAAAAAACAACTATTTTTAGAAAACTAAAAAAACTTGTAAATAATAATGCGGAAAACTTCCAAACTTTAACAATGCCTTTTTAGAAGCAAAATAAATGAAAAAACTTTCAAAATTAATCAAAAAGGAATAAAATAGAGAATAAAAAATTGATTTTACATCATTTAATTGATTTAAAAATATTCAATATGCAAATTATGCAAAAATAAATAAATGAATAAATTATCAAGCAAAGTTTTTCCGAATTTCAAAATTTTAACTACGCCAGGACGTTTCTTTCTTTCTGTTCCTTCTGTAGCTTTTTACAAATTTGAAAAACTCCCGGTTTTATGCATTCTATAAAATTATGCAAAGAAGAATATATATATTTAAAAAGAATCGTTTGTTTCAAAAAATGTTAAGATAAAAAATAACTAAATCAAAAATAACTCAATAAAAACTAAAAAATTAAACAATTTAAAAGAACTCCTAGTTTTAGTGTTCTTCAAAATTAAAAAACAACAATTAAAAAAAGACTAAGAGAACCTTGTAAACAATAATGCGGAAAACTTCAAAATTTTAACAATGCATTTTCAGAAGCAAAATAAATGAAAAACTGTTAAAATTAATCAAAAAGGAAAAACTAGAGAATAAAAATTGGTTTTACGTCATTTAATTGATTAAAAAACATATTTTTCTTAAATCTTTCTCTGTTTATTATTTTCTAAGATCGCGTAAAACTAGGAGTGTTTTCAAATTTCCAATTCGTCAGTTATTTTCCGGTTTTTGTAATAAAAAGTGTCATTTTTATTAACATTGACATTTGTTTATTCCACTGGTATTTTTGAAGGAAGAAATTTTTAATTTTCAAATTTATTTATAAAGTAAGCAAAAAGGGCAGATTCATATTTGTAAAGAATTTTAGAAAAGAAACCTTAAAAGATTCTTTACAATTCTGTCCGTTATGTTTTTATTAAATATTATTCAGGAAATTGTTTAATTCGTAAAATGACTAACTAAAAATAATTGTCCGTATAATTTCTACACAAAATAATGTCCATAAAAACGTGACGAATAGAATAGTTATGAATTTTTTAAGGAATAAATTGAGCTCTTGTTAATTAACATCGAATGAAAATTACGAGTTTTATTTAAAGTGGAAGGGAAAACAAATATCCAAAGAACTATATTTAAATAAACAATTATGACTTCCATTTAGTGCTTGGTATACGGACCCACCCATTTGTTAGCATTCAATAATTTATTGATTTTTAATAATTTGGAGTTTGAAATTTGTTTTCCAAAATAGGTTGGAAGCTTTCTAAATTCTAAATAAAAGGAGCTCAGAGTGAATTTATTTTGTCAATTTTTTAAGAAGTTATTCCAAAAATAGTGCAAATTGTAATGTTTAAGGTTTTCCTGAATTTCAAATAACATCTGAAATTATTTACGTTAACAGGTTTCAATGTTCTTGGGCTCAATTAAAGGTAAATTTCTAAAGAATCGCAGCATCATATCAGTGTAATTGTTCAAGTTTTTCTGCACTGTGCAAGAAGTTGAAATTGAAATAAAAAAATTGAAAAAATTTGATTCATGATCACTTGTTTCATGTAATTCAAAAAATTTATTTCTCAACAGAAAAAAATATTTTATATTTTTCCATGTTTGGTGTTCCTTGAACTGCTTGCACCACGCAAGAAAATTTGGTTATAATTATTCTGACAAGTTACTGTGATTGTACAGAAATGTATCTTTAAAATGAGCACAAGAACATCGAGAAATGTTCATTGTTTTGGGTGCTATTTAACATTTAAGAAAACATTACAATTTGAACTATTTTAGCAATAGCTTCTCAAAAAAATGCTTAAATGACTTCATTATGCCATCATTTTATTCAGTTAGATATCTTTAAACATATTTAAGAGACTAAAATTTTAACTTATAATTGATATGATTAACAATCGAAAATGAACAAATTTTAAACACATACTAAAAAATGAGTGTCCACATATTAAGTGGCGGTAGTGTATTTTCATTATTTTCTTTTTCATAAAATACATAATTTTTGACTACTTATCTGAAATATAAGATGTCTTGAAAATTCACATAAAGAGCATTATTTTGCTGAATTGGGTTTCGATAGATATATTAACCTTAAAGCGAATATTACAACATTGAAATAAACTTTTGCGGTTTCATCAGTTTGCGAATAATTAAATGATTGATTGACTTGGAAAAATGAAAAATTGATCGGGAGAAAACCGGGAAATGACTAGGAATGAAAAATCATCCGTCAGGTAGGCACCCTGGAAATTTGTTATTGACAGCTTTTTAAAGTAGAAACAGTGCAAAAGTCGTGGTTCATTATATTGAATATAAAACAATTATAAAAGAAACTTATAATGCATATTTTTATTTGTATTGGAAACAATATTTCTAGATGAAATAAAATTGGGTAAATATATTTCGTTCGTTTGAACATTCAGAACTTTAGGTAGATCGATAACTAGCGTTCTTTCGAGAAAAAATATTCGCGTTTTTTTTACTTGGTGGCAATTCACTACCGTGCATCTTGATCTAGTTTAATAAAATTCAGAAATCACCTGCTTTTAAATTTACACTAATAAAACTAATTAATGTTTGTCTTAAATTCCAGATGTTGCCAGGGCACGAGCGGACGAAAATTGATGAGCCCATGGACACGATCTTCGTGAAGCAGGTACGGTTAAATTCACCAGCATCAGAAGCAGGGCTTCGAACTGGTGACAGGGTTGTATCCGTCGACGGAGCTCAGACTCGAGGAGAACCATACGCAAGTGTCGTTCAACGAATTCAACAAGCGGGTCCTTGGCTGCGTCTCCTCGTTGTCTCTAAGGAAGACGATATTCTGCAAAGGGTAATTACTAATCATTCAATTCTGAATTATACCAAAAATTATGGTGACCCTTTTGCATACTCTACAGTAGAGTCGGCCGAAAAAAAAATTAGAAATCGCAAACAATACCTTGCCTAAAAGTAGTGCATTGGGACCCCCATGAAGTACGAGGTGTGGCTATTAAATACCCGGACTGATTTTTTTGCCGCTTGCTCTCCAAATTTCATGGTTGTACGATCCTCAGTACGACAGTCCCCTTTGTTCGAAGTTGATCGTCTACCTGAGCTCCGCCGAAATTATGTTGAGTGTGAAAGTAAAACAGCGCGTGAACGTGAAGTTTCTTGTGATTTGGTCCTTGAAGGTCAAACAGTTAACTAGGTGTACTATAAGGTGGTTTCAACAACTCTTTGTGAACGCATAAGAAGAAAGAGACCTGGAATGTGGAAGAGGGGCTCGTGGATTCTTCACCAGGACAACGCGCCAGCACACAAGGCGCTATCTGTCCAGAGGTTTTTGGCGAAGAACAAGATTCTCGTATCGGAGCACCCACAGTATTCATCTGGCCTAGCCCCATGTGATTTTTTTCCGTTCCCGAAGATCAAGTCTGAGTTAAAAGGAACCAGATTTGAGTCGGTGGATGCTGTGATGGAAAAAGTGGCGCAGCTCATGAAAGACCTCTCAGAAAAAGACTTGCAACATTGCTTTAAACAGTGGAAGATTCGTATGGAGCGGTGTAGAGGTCGAGAAGGAGACTATATTGAAGGGGATAACATATCCATTAAATAATTTGGTATATAAAAATTGTTAGAGCATCAGTCCGGTTATTTAATAGCCACACCTCACATACTAAATATGGAATCGATCAGTTTAAATGTAGGTAACATGCGCGCGCGAAAATTATTATCTGCAGAATTTATAGTTTTTTTGAATTTCAATCTTTTTAAAGTATTTTCTTGATGTATAAAGTCTTCTCAATTTTTCCAGATTTTAGGATACTATTTTGCACGAGGTAATTATGTTTTAATATACCCCTGTAATTATCATTTCTTTTTTGCGCCCATGAAAACATCAAAAAACATTTTTTTGGCGCTTGAGGGCTTTCTTGGGATCGAAATGAACTCACCAAAAATTCAAGACGTATGGGGGATCAAAATTGGAAACACTACAAATTTTTTAAGTATTGAAATCTGTTTTGATCCCCCAGATATCATTAATTTTTCGTGAGTTCATTTTAATCCCTAGAAAGCCCTCAAGTGTTGACAATTTTTTAAAATGTTTTCATAAGTGCAAAAAAACAAAAGTTAATTACAGGAGTATATTAAAACATAATTATCTCAGGCAGAATAGTATCCTGAAATCTAGCGAAAATTGAGAAGATTCTAGATACCTCAAAAAATATTTAAAAACATTCAAATTCAAAAAAAACTTTTAAATTCTGAAGGTAATAATTTTTTTTAAACCTATTTCGCTCGCGCGCGTTACCTAGGTTTAAATCGATTAATTCCACATTCACTGCACTTTTTTTTAAATCACTTTTAAGTCACTTTTTAAAGATAAAGTCACTATAAGGTAACGTCACCAACTACCTCGGGCAATAGGATTCCCCTCGGTAATTGATTCCGTTCCCTTGTCACTTTTTTAAATGAAAAGGTCACTTCAGTCATTTTTCTTTCAATAAATTAAAACAGAAAACCCAGGGGCTAACCACTATTAAATTCAGGTCTATACCTATTCCTGCATTTCATTGAATTATTTGCATTCATCCTGAATTCTTTGGAATTTCCTTGAAATCCACTGAAATCCAATCTTTTTTAGATTTTAAGTTTCTTTTTAATTCACCTTGAAGACTTTTAAATTCAGCTTGAATTCTTATAGATTTTATCAGATTGTTATTAACTGATTCTATTCGCTTCCATTTATGTGAATTCATGTAATTTTTTTGGGATTCTAAAAACTTCGTTCCATCCACTTGAGTTAGTTTTAATTCATCTTGAATGCGTATGAATTTAATCAAATTCTCTGGAATTTCCTTGAATTCTTCTAAATTCGCTCAAATTTCACTGAAACCAATGGGGCTAACTTTCTTATTTTTTTCAATTCATTTGGAATTCAGCCAGAATTCTTATTAATTTATCCTGAATTCTTTAAACTTCTTTTGAATTCCCTTGATTTTTTATAAATTCACACCAAATATAATGAATTCAATGAATTATGAAAATAGTTTTAAATTGTTTTGAGTTCACTTGAATTTTTTAAATATTCACCTTTTATTTTTATGGGATTAATCGAATTTTTTTCATTTTCCCTAAATTATTCTAAATTCACCCTGAACTCTTTTAAATTAATCTTAAATTCGTATGAATTTCATCGAATTTCCTTAACGAATTCTTCTAAATTCGCTCAAGTTTTTTTGAAATAAATAGAATATTTTAGATTTTTTAAAATTCATTTGAAATTTAGCGAGAATTCTTATTAATTTATCCTGAATTCTTTTTTAAATTCTTTTGAATTCCCTTGAATTTTTATAAATTCACACCAAATATAATGAATTCCATGAATTTTTAAAATAGTTTTGAATTGTTTTAAGTTCATTTGAATTTTTTAAAAATTTACTTTGAATTTTCATGAATTTCATCGAACTCTTCTCATTTTCCTTAAATTTCTCTAAATTCACTAATTCTATTCACTTCCATTTATCTGTTTATGGAATTTTTTAGAATTAAAAAAAATGGTTCTATTCACTTGAGTTATTCTAAATTCACTCTGAATTCTTTTAAATTAATCTTAATTTCGTATGAATTTCATCGAATTCTCTTAAATTCTTCTAAATTCGCTCAATTTGACTGAAATCAATGGAATGTTTTTAATTTTTTTTCAATTCATTTGGAATTCAGCTAGAATTCTTATTAATTTTTTTGCATTAACATTATTGATGTTCTAGGTGTAAGGTTGTCTATACATGAAAGAAAGATTCATAATGGTCAGGGAAAATGAAAAATAAGTCAGGGAATTTCGAAATTGAAATTTTGTAGCAACTCTGATTTAATTCATTGGTTTTT
>JAUMHM010000078.1:32102657-32126653 GCA_032362435.1 Melikaiella ostensackeni | reverse complement strand
TGTCAACTGTAAAAAATACTGTATTTTTGGAAAACTCATTGTTTTAGAGAAAGTTTTCTCCAAACGCTTTATATTTTCAGACATGAATTGCAAATTTTTATTTTCAATTGGTAGATTATTTTTAACATTTAATGATAATTGTAGGGCACTATGCAAGAACGACACATAGATCCGTTTCACAGCGGCGTTCACTCCGGACCAGAAACCCAAATTGAAAATTTTAATTTTTGAATGTAAATTGCATCAGAGATCTGTATATCTAAATTTATAGCAAGTCTCCTAAATTATTCAGAAAGTTTATACTACATACACCTAAATTTGGACTTGTCAGTTCTGATTTTGAAAAATGGACTCAGGCCTCATAGGGCCCAACCCAGGCACCAGGACGAAAATTCAGGCGTCTCACTATATGTCCCACTTTGAGCCCCACAACTTTTTTCTGAAACATTTTTCCGAAAACTTCTTGTTTTCGAGATATTGCAGCGTCTAATTTAAAATGGAACACCCTGTATAAATATTGAACGAGATCTTTTAAATCACAATTAATTTAATAACTTATTCACAGAAGTAATTAAATCACTTTTGAATAGCAATGTTCATTTTTCAATATTATCATTCAAATGTACCTAATTTTTGACACAATTTTTATACGCTTTAATTACCATATTTGAAAAGAACTTTTAGAAATGAAAATATATATTTACACATACTATACGTACTTCATTTTAAAATTTTTCCTTAATATTTCTAGCCCAAGTTTCTTCAAACCTTACTCGCTTCTTCCCTGGGAAGGACCCTCCGATTCATTTTCCATTACAAAAATGTGAAAATTAAATTTGGAAACTTAGTTTTAATTATTACGTTAACTGTTATAAAATACTGCTGCACAGGGTGAAGCCTTTCGTAGTGGAAACTACAATGATCTATTTTATTTCAAAGCAAAATTCATTGTTTTGGCTGCTTTTAGGATAACATAGGCTGGATGTCATTTGGTGGTCATTCAACACTCTTACAAATTTTTCTATTTTTGTTTGAGTTCATTGCCTAGCAAACATCAGCATCGTGCACGCGAGAATTACGCAATAGTCTATAAAATAACTTTTCTTTTTATTATACATATATTATAATATAGATACTTATTTCTTCCCTACCTCCTCTTAAAATATTAACAAAAAATCCAAACTGAACTTCGAGAACGCTGCCTGACAAAACAGTCCTCGCGACGCATTAGCTAACAGCGCGGGCAGACGCCGAGTATTTTTTCCAAATCTGAATATCTCAATTTTTAACGAATCGACATGAGATTTTCCGAAAAACTTCATTCAGCATTGCTGAACAAATCACTCACTGGAAGTTGTTTTAAAGTCGAAGTTACCTAGATACTTTTCACCGGCGAAACCAAGAAAACAATTATCGATTGACCTCATTTTACAATTAAATATTAATAAACAACAAGCGATTGATAACTTTTTCATGGTTTCCTAGGCATCGCTAGAGTATTTTGAATATGTCCTGCAAATATAAACTTATTTCAATAATATTTAGCCGAGTTAGAACGATTTAAGTTTTAAAACCTAATTAAATCAGGGAGAAACTTTTTTTCAATATTTCGTTTTTAGTACTAAAAATAAACGATTGGCAAAAAAAATTCTAAAAGTAAAAAGTTTCATTCCCTTATTCTCTACAATTCTACACTTTCAAAAAATTGATTTTTCGATTCTGAAAATTTTCTTTCTTTGAGACGATCGGACAATACTTTTACGCGTTTTCGAGCTGGTTATTGCATCCGGCGGCTCAATTGTTTCATACTGAATCCTTCCAGTTTTTAACGTTTCAATTTAAAACTGTTTATTTCTGAACTTTTGAATTCGTCAGAATTAGAACGGTTCAATTTAAAGTTTTTCAAAAGTGAATTGAATTTTTTATACATTTTTTGAAATCTTAAATTATTAACTTTTTGCTGGCTGCGAACTATAAACTTTTTTTTTTTTTTAATTTTCATTTCAATCTTTACTTCAAACGCTTCATTTTAAATTAATACGCCTAATGTTTCAAACGTTATGGATCTGAGCACTTCAATGACAAAGTCCTTTATTTATTTTATATTTCTGTTTAGTTTTGAATCGTCCTGTCTTAATCTTTTAAATTAAACTTCATATAAAATTTGGAAAACTTGATTTTCAAATTTATTAATTGACTTTAAATAAATTATTCTTCATTTTTTAAGGTTTGCTATTGATATAAGTGCTCAAAACTAAAATTTTTGTATTTCAAATTGTGCAATCATCCTTTTTCTTCGAAAAGAATGCCTACTTGAATAGAGTACGTTTAAATACAACAAAACTACATCAAATATCAAAAATAACTTCAATTGAATTTTAAATAACAGGGTATTAACCATTTTTAATTACAATTTTTGGTTCAAGGACTGTTTTATTCGCGCCCTTTCTTGAAATTATAAATCTAATAAATGATAGTAGAAATTTTTCTAATTCCGCGAAATCGACACCCTTGAAATTTTGAAGGGTAGATTATTTTCTCTTTGATAATTTCGAGTCGATGCCTAGTTTGATATTTCTTTTAACGTTTATCAGAAATAGACCACCAGACAGCAACTTCTGAGATGAAGTTTCCAGAGCCCAGTAGGGCGAAATTTCCTTCCTCACCTGTCTCGATTCCAAACGTCATTCCCAATTCCGAAGTTCCTCGACCGACCCCGACAGTAACGATAAGTCCACCCACACCAGTCAGACCAAACCAGCTGACAATTCTTAATCCCATTCGACCCCTCGAAAATCCTGATGAATATTTCAATGGTCACTACTATCAGTCTGAATCCGCGGAGCCTGATTTGGATGATTTCGTGGTCATGAGAAATTTAGGTCAGGGTCTAGTTTTTATTGTCTTGCAATTCGTCTGGTGTGAATTCCTTTTTCATATTTTAACTTCAGTTTTGTTCAATTAATTATCTACCTGAAAATGTTAATAATACTCTTAGGTGTGACTATGCAAATAACCGAGTTTACTAATCACTTTTTTTTAATTTTGGACTGAAGCTGGTACTGATTTTTAGACTGAAGCTGGTACTGATTTTTAGATTAATAAATCATTTTTTCAGTTTTGATGAACCCTGTTTTTAAATTTAAATGACATCCAATCTGGATTGCTTTTGATCATTCGTAATTGATTTGTTTTATTTTTTAATACCCAAATTAACACTTCAAATAGTTTTATAGAATTTTGGGATTATTTTTGTGAAAAAGATTCCATTTCCATTTCGTTACTGCCAATTGAACAAAGTAATTTTGATTCAGTCATTAATGTAATTTCAAGTATTATCTAATTTTGTCCAAGTCTTGAGATAGCAGTTCAAAGTTTAGTGAAAAATCATCTTTTTCTATCAATAACGAAATGGAACGAAAGTTTCATCCGGGTCCCTGAATGGAATGTGATTAACTTTTGACTATTTTGTATTAACTGTTGTATTCCATTTGAAAACTGTTGAAATTTGAATGTCTTTTTGTGTATTAACTTTTTATTTCAAATTTGATGATTCGGTCTTAATCAATTAAATTGAATTAATTTTTTTTCATAGGCTCGAACGAAGACGCCAATAGCAATGGGGTTGTTATGAGACGGCAGAAGAACTCTCAGATCAGTAAGTATTTTCCATCAAGTGCATCATTTTTTTCGTTTTTTTTTTCAGAATTTATTAAACATTTCAAACATCTAGTGCCGAATCTTTTGAGAATTAATAATGATTGCTTCTTAAATGCTAAAGAATTCGAATCTAAAAGCGTCCAAAAAAAAGCATCACAATTTTTAAAACTACTTCAATGCATCTTAGTTTTAAGGGATCTGTAATAGTAGTAATTCAAAAAATAATTAGAAATAAAATATTACAAAATTGATGCCAGTTTTATTCTAAGATTTAAAAAGAAATGGTTCTATACTCAGTTAATTTCTGAAAATCAAGCCTAAGTAATACCAAATTCTGGCAATACGAATCGAATTAATTACAAAACTCTTTTTTTTTTATAAAATAAAAAAACTTTTTAATTACAGGTGATGAAGATAGGGCCACGAGGCGGGTTTCCTACTTGAAAGCTACTTGGGGCGAGCGAATGCACATCGATAGCGATTTAGAACTGAGTGATACCGAGCCAGTTCAATCGCTCAGAAGGTAAGTCCATTTTTTTCATCAAGTTAATGTAATTTGTTTATTATTTTCGTAATCAAAGAAGGGTTCTATCCAAGTACAAATTGAGTAATTGAAAAAATCAGAGAAAGTGCACGACACTTTTGAATGTAAGCAGATTATTCTGCGAGCGAATGTCGAATGTGTGCGCAGTTTTTACTTTAGGAATTTGGACATGTCCATGATTCCAGTTCTCATAAACGATGGCGACCACCGTTATTTCCGAGCGACATTGCGCCACTTCGACGCCTCTTCGAGGAAATGACACAAGGCGCTTACTTGCATTCGCAAAGGCATTCGCATCGGTGAGACGAGAAAAGGTTCTTGATAAAAAAAAACTGCATCCCTAGTCGTCATCGTCGTTCAGTGTCTATTAAAACCGATGGCTGCTGTTATAGTTCAGTCAAAAAAAATTGTCTTTGTCCTTCAAAGGAATCTCGAAACTTTGAAGCTTGAAGAAACGAAGCTTTGAGTTTCCTTTAAATAGAGCTCTCATCGAAATTACGATTTGATTTGGGTTTTTATAAAACAGGGTTGCTACAGAGCCTGGAAATCCTGGAATTTTAAATGCAAGCCTTAAAAGTTGAAAATTTTAAAGAAATCGTTCAATAAGTGAGCATTTTAATTTAAAGGCCTTAAAATTGTAAATGATGATTCATTTCAGAACTTCTGAAAGTTTTACTATTTTAGATTTTTAAATTAATCTCTTATTTTCTAACTATTGTTTGGAAACGTTGTAAGTCCGTATAAATTTTATAAACAAGTAGCTGTATTTTCAAAACATAAATCGAGTAATTCCAGATATTAAAAAATTAACCAATTTAAAATTTAAATCGTCAGTCTTAATTTAAAAGCCTTAGTAGTTCAGCAATTTTGAGTTTGAAATATTCCAAATTGAAGCGTTTTCAATTTCTGAATTAAAAATGTTAAGAATTTATTAATTTTCAAATTAAAAGCACTTAATAAAATAATTTTGTTTTCAATTGGAAGCTTGAAAACGTTCAAAATTGAATAATTTTAGAAATTAACCTTCAAAATTATGTTTGGTTCCAAATTTAAATCGATGAAGTAACATTTTCAAATCTAAGCATTATTTGTCGATCGATTTTAAATTGAAACTGTTCAAAATTTGATAATTTTAGATGGAAAGTGTTTGAAAATAATCAATTATAATTATGCACGTCCAAGAGTTGTATAACTTCAGATTGAAGCTTCAAAATTGCACAATTTCGAATCGAACAGTTTACAACTTGACAGTTGTAAATATAAAATCTTCAAAATGGAAAAAATTTTTAATTAAAGATTTAAAAAATTTAATAATTCAGGAGTGACTTGCATTTGAATGTGATTGGCTTCAAGAATAAATATTTCAAATTTGAGGTTAGCAACAGAAAAAGTATTATAAAATATAGAAAGGTACAAACTCTTCCCAGTAATAAATAATACAAATAGAAAAGGTTCAAATCATTCAAAGGAAATAGTGTTGACATTAAACAATGGAAAAACTTAAAATTTTTATAATTTGCAAGAAATTCAATTCATATAAAAACTATAACTAAAACCAGGGATCACATTGAGTTCTCTATATCCCTTTTTCCCCTATTTTTCTCAAAATCCCCTATAATCCCTATATTTGAGAATTTTTGCCATTTTTCCCCTTTTTTTTCGAAGCTGCGATAATTAGTTAAATAGAAACCTATGAGATTCAAAAATGCGCGCCATAATCTATGCTTGTGCAGCTATATGAGCAATTCGCATCGTAAAGAAATAGAAAATTTAAAGGAAATTCAATTTGAAACAATTAAAATTTGAAAACCTTTACCAAATAGCTCTTTAAACTCGCATTTTGAGAAAGATTAAAATTTTTGATTCAACTACCTTAAAACTTGAATACTTGCTAAGTAAAAGTTTAAAAATTAAAAAACGAAATTTAGAACCCATTAAATAATTTAAAAGCTTTCAAATTCCAAAGGCTCCAGTTTAAAAAACGTACAAATTTGAGCTCTTTAATTAATAAAAAACTATAGAAAGTCTTAAATTTGAAATTTTGAATTTGAAAGGATCCGCATCTTAAAAAAATAGAAAAATTAGAGGGAATTCAATTTGGAAGTATTCAAAAAAGATCCTTACCAAATAATTCTTTAAATTCCCAATTTGAGAAAGATTATTAAAGCTTCTAAGTTTGAATTAATTTTCTTGAAATTAAAAAATTTTTAAGTTGAAGAACTATAAAATTTGAGAGTCTTTGCAATTCAGCTATGTACCTTCAAATTTTAAAAATACCTTATCAAAAAACGCTATGAGTATTCATGATTTTTACGAAAATGAATTAAAAACACGAAATTACAAGTAAAGGGTGGCAATACAGAACTAAATAACCAATATTCAGAAACTTAATATCTCGGGTGCATGTTTTTTTCACTTTTCTTCAATACTGTTTAATTTTTCGAAAAATATTTGACATAAAGAATCTAGCGATACATTCGTCCTTCTAATAAAAAAAATTGAAAATGAAAAGAAAAAAGTCTCCTTTTTACGAAAAAAAGTTCCCCTATTTTCCCTACAATTGAACTGCTATTTGCTAATTTGAACGTCTTAGACTTAGACTTCGAAAGATTTCTTTATCGTTGAACATTATTCGAATTAGAATTCAATTAGTTTAATTTTATGTGTCTATTCTTCCTTAATTCTGTTTATTCCTGTAAAAAACCTGGGATAAGCCTTGAATTCTGAAATCCAAATCTTGTAGCAACCCTAGAAAATAGAGTTATTAAATTTTCTTTTAAGTTTATCGTTAATTTGAAATTTGCAGGCCTCAGAGACAAGTTCCTTTTTAAATTAGTATACTCAGTCCTTTAAAACTAGAGTACTTTGAAATTTGTAATCTATTGTTTTAGTCAATCCTTCAGATTTTTAATTCTCCGACCGGACTATTGTGTCCAAAGTTTACAAAAAAGTATTTTTTCTTATGGGAAATACGTGTTAAACTTTATGGGATTGGCGGAACCCCTAAATATCAATCTTTTTCATAACAAAACGTAAGGACATACGTGTAAAAAATAAAATCGAGCACTTTCTTATTAAAAATGAAGTCAGATCGTACTTTCGATTGCTGTCCTTAGATGTTGTTTGGCGTTGTGTGCGTAGAATAGCGCGGTATTCGCATCAAATTAACGTTCGAGTCTTGTACGCATAATTTTTTGGACCGTATGGTTTTGAATAATAAATAAAAAAGTCTCATCATGACGATCGCGACATATTATGCTGCGCAATAAATCTCATGTATGATTGGATTACAATGGTACGCATATTGTTGTGACGCATTGCAAGTACAATGACATTTAGAAAAGATGAAGGTGTTTACAGAGCTCGGAGAGTCGCATAGTTGAAGAATAGTATGTAGTGATTAATAATTAATCGAACGCAGGTAGCGAGCAGTGTTGAACAAACGCTTGAATCGGTGCTCAATGACTGCGTTTGCGTTCCGAGCTGTACATAAGCAACAAGCATAGCGAATTACAAATCGCAAGTGTAGAATGTGTCGTCGGTATGCAGAGTATATTTTGAGGAGTTAATAATACAAAATACAATTACAAATTCAAAGAAAAATTCATTTTCAGGGTGGCCGCTGGACTGGGAAACCGGGAATTGACTGGGAATTTTTCAATACCGGGAAAAACTGGGAAATGACAGTGAATTTATTTTTTGACTGTGAATTTTACAAATTAAAAAAAAAAAATCTATCCAATCACTTGAAATATCCTACATTTCATATCACTTGATATAATGCAATTTAAAATAAGTTCGATTTCAATTTTATTTAATGTTACGTTCAACTGTTAACTTTTTCAATTGTGAAATCATTCTGTTTACACTGCGTAATTCTAAAATCTTGAACTCTAAAATTTTTCTATTTTAGATCTTCATTTTTAGACGTTAAGATTCTGAATCTGTTCAAAAATTGAACAATTTACAGGTTATGAGGATAAAAATTAAACTGTTTCAATTTGAAAGCCTAAGTATTTAAACGAATGTAAACGTCCGATTGAAATTTTATAAACTGTTTTCAATTTTCAAATAATTTCAAATTAACGGATTCACAATTAAACGCTTTTGCCATTGAAATGCCATTTGAAATTTTTGAATTAAAAGAAAAGAAATTTTTTCAAAATATTTTGCAATATTTGACTGTACATTTAAAATAAGCAATTATTAATCAAATATTCAAAACTAAACAATTTGAATCTTAATTTTTTTACAATAGAAAGCCTTGAATCGTTAAAATTTCAGAGTGATACATTATTTTTATTGTTCCATTTAAGAAATTTTTAATTTGTAAGTGAAAGTGTTGGATTTTTATTTATAAATAACAATTGAACAATTATTAGTTGTAAGCGACTCAAAATAAAATTAATTTAACTTCTAATTTAAAAAGTGTTAAGTTTAAAAAATATAAAATCATTCACCTTTCAATCTTTCTCACTTAAAATTGTTTAATGTGATATAATTTTGAACATTTACAAATTCATGAATTTATTCTTCATTTTAGAGCATTGAAATTGATAGCGTGGATTCTTACTTTTTAATCAGAACTCTTTGAACTGTTAAATTTGCAAAAACTTCAAAATTGTGCAGTTTAACGGCATTTAATTTAAAAATTCTTCAATTGAAATATTGTTAAATCTTTGAAATCCTTGTGAAATCTTTTGAAATTTTTGGAAACATTTCTGAAGTCTTTAAATTCTTTGCGAAACTTGGCTTTATTTTTTTATTTCACAACTTTGATTACCTTTAACATCAATAACTAAAAAATTAATAGTGAAATCTTTTGAGATATTGAAATCTGTGGAATCTTTTAAAGTCTTCTGAAGTCTTTTGATATCTTTGAAATCTTTGTGAAATTTTGGAATTTTCATGAAATCATTGAAATCTTTGTGAAATATTTAAAAACTTTGTTAACTCTTTTGAAATCTTTACAAAATCTTTGAAATCTTCATGTTTTTAAATTTTTGAAATCTTTTGGAATCTTTGAAATCTTTGTGGAATGTTTCTGAAATCTTCAAAATCTTTGCGAAATATTTAAAAACTTTGTTAACTCTTTTGAAATATATTGAAATCTTTCTGAAATCTTTAAAGTCTTTGAAGTCTTCTGAAATATTTTGAAATTTTGAAATCTTTTCAAATCTTTTGGAATCTTTGGAATATTTGAAATCTTTGTGAAGTTCTTAAAATCGGTGTGAAATCTTTTGAAATATTTAATACCTTTGCAAAATCTTTAAAATCTTCTGAAATCTTTAAAATTTCAAATTGTTCATTTGAAAAGTGTTGAAAGCTTCAATTTTATACGTCTAAATTATTGAGCATTTGAATGAAAAATTCCTAAATTAAACTTTTGTTTAGTTTAAATTTTTAAACTTTAAAATTCAAAAGATTTCCACCTTAAATGCTTTAATATGCAGTTTAGTTTTGGTTACTTTAAATAAAAATATTTTCAACTTGGAGAGTTCGAATTTTTTAATTTCAATGACCGTGAAAAATTTTTGCGAACCGGGAAAACCCGGGAAATAACCGGGCATTTTTTCCTCGATTAAAACGGCCACCCTGAATTTTGTACATACATATCAAAATTTTTTTTTACTTCTTTGTCCTCGTTTTTACATTCCTTTTTTCACTTTTTGAAATAAATTTTCCTTAAAATGTACTCTAGTCGTATGTTAGCAATGCACTAACACGCTTGAAAAAGCCCGGATGCTCCGCTTGTGTTAGTGTGAAATGTCAATAAGTGAATAAACTAACTTGAGCCATCCCTCTACGCTTGAGCGATGTCAGATGTCAGATTTTTATTGTGAGAGGATTGTATTCTATATTTGTATTGGTTGTTTGAAATATTTTGTGGCGAGGCTAAACCAAAGTTGAAATAGTTTTTTTTTCAGATATAAGGTTTTTTTTGACAAGTGCTGGGATCTCATTGATAAAGCGCATTTTGAACACGCGCGAGAGTCCCGAAGGAGTTTCGAGTTTTAATGAGGAGCGTTAATGAGGACTACGAATCTTCTTTTGTAGGAATAGCATCCTGAGCTCGGCTGGTTCTAATAGCGGCAGTGGGACACCCAGAGACGCAGAACCTATCGAACGGGAAGGATCTCTTCACGTCAAGTTCACTGTGCTCGATGGCAAAGTAAGTAGCAAATTTTGTTTTTCATGGTGTCTATAGGGTAATCCAAAAAATCTTTTTTTAATTTTTCAGTCGCCATCATGAAACTATATGTTCCTCTGGGCTAGAAATAGACCCACAAATTTTGATATATTTTTTTAAGAAATATTTAGAGTTCGTTCAAAGCACTTTTATGTCAAAATTGGTGTTTTCATGAGTTTTTCAGTTTTAGATCACGGATATATTAAGGCTATAAATGTATTTTCTGCATGACAATGTTGGAAAATCTATGGCAAAAAATGTTATTTTTTGTAGATTGAAAAAATATACATTTGTGTCTGTATAGGTCATAAAAGTTGCAATTTTGCAGGAGCGTCTAGATATAAGAGCAAATTTATACCCCTAATCATTTTTTATATGGGTCGTCAAAATTCTGGGGTACTCTGTACATACTAAGGAAAAAATCTACTGTGGAGATGAGGTTGACAAATTAAAAATGAAGCTATAAACAATCAACAAAAATAAAAAATTATCATTTTTCCGTTGTAATAACAATTATAGTATTTTTTGTATTACCATTTTTTCTCGAGAACATACCTTCGACTCTCAATCCCACACTAAATGTTAGATGTGGTTAAAATACAAGACAAATGACAATTTAGCAATTATTTTGACGAAATTGATTAAAAATAGTAATTTTTCATTTTTGGTGAGGGATTGAGAGTCGAAGATGTGTTTTAAAAAAATGGTAGTATACAAAATAACTATAATTGTTATTACATGGAGAAATGAAAATTTTTAATTTCTGCTGATTTTTCAAAGCTTCATGTTTAATATTTCAACCTCATCACATAGTAGATTTTTTCCCTAGCATATAGATTATCCCAGAATTTTGACGAGCCGTATAAACAATTTTTAGGAGTGCATGAATTTGCTCCTATATCTGAACGTTCCCACAAAATTGCAATTTTTATGACCTGTAGAGAAAACAAATATTTTTTTAATCTACAAAAAAAACATTTTTTGCCATAGATTCACCAGCAATTTCATACAGAAAAGAAATTTATAGTCTTAATATATCTGTAATTAGAAAATGAAAAACTCATGAAAACACCATTTTCGACTCAAGTGCTTTGAGCGACTCTAAATATTTTTTTTAAAATATATCAAAATTTGTGGGTCTATTGCTAGCCCAAAGTAACATGTGGTTCTTGACCTGACCGGAAATTTTGTTCACTGGGAAAAAACTGGGAAATAACCGAGAATTTTATTTAGTGCCTACGATTTTTTTCTCGAATGTACTAATATGCATATTAAAAGTGGTTTCATATATTTTATTACTCTAATTTTGAGTTGGAACGGTGAAATTTCTAAAAGAATTAAACTTTTGACTTGGGACAGGGGTTTCAGTAAAGAATTATAATTTGGGCTTTAAGAAAAGGAATTTTCTAAATGATTTATAATTCTGAGTTGGTACAGGGAATAAATAAAAGAAATATAACAAAAATTCGCGTAAAGAATTACAATTACATATCCTTACTTTGGAACTAGGAATTTCCGAAAAGAATTATAATTCTAAGTTGCGACGTGGAATTTCAGTAATGAAATATAATTTTGAGTTTAGGACAGGGAATTTCCGTGAAGAATTATAGTTTCTAGTTGGGACATGGAATTTAAGGGAAGAAATATAATTTTAAGTTTAGGACAGGGAATTTCCTTGAAAAATTATAACTTTTACTTTGGGACAAGGAATTTTAGTGAAGAAATTTCTAAAATAATTATAATTTTGAAGTAGAACTGTGAATTTCCATAAAGAATTATAATTTTCATTTCAGGTTCACTTTAGAACAGAAAATTTCGTTAAGAATTATAATTTGACTTGGAACAGGGAATTTTTGACATGGAACGGGAATTTAGGAAAAGGACTTTGAAATAAGGAATTCCCGTAAAAAATTTAAATTTTCATTTTAGGTTCACTTTGGAACATAAAGTTTCGATAAGAGTGATAATTTTTACTTGAGGACAGGGAGAATCCGTAAATAATTATAATTTGACTTAGAACAGAGAATTTTGGATATGGAATGGGAATTTCGGAAAATAATTTTAATTCTGATTTAAGAGAAAAGAATTAAGAAAATTCCATGTTCAAATACAGAATTATAATTCTTTTACGAAATTCTCTGTTCCAAATCAGAATTGTCATTATTATGATCCAAAATTATCTGATGATCTAACTCAGAATTATAATTATTTTCCAAAGTTCCCTGTTCCAAATCAGGAATCTTTGAAATCTGGATCTTAAATCTGTGAATTTATTTTGCAGGATAGTTTGTACTTTTCGTGCGGCTATTCTTATTACTCTTGTCGAATTGAATGGTAGTTTCTTCTCCTGTAGAGAGAATGTTTCTTTTTTAGCTTCTTAAACCAAAAAAAAAAAAATGACGTCAAAGCAAGCTACCCGTGGAAAGTTTGATTGAATTGATATTTCTCAGAAATTTTGAATTGTATTTCTAATATATTGAGTTTTTAAAGTTGTGCTAATTTTAAAGCAGAAATTGTGTACTGGTTACGGAAGTATTTACGTTTTTATACATTTCAAGATGTTTGAATTAAAAAGATGGAATAATTTTTATTAAAATAATAATGGCGATAAGAAATTTAAAAAGATAATATCAGTTACTGATTTTAAGAATGTATAAGTATTTTGATTTGAAAATATCAATGAGAAATCCTTCAAGTTTCGATTTATTAAATTTTGAATGCTTTAAATATGAAATTGTTTAATTTCTAAAGCCTAACATTTTTAATTATTCAATTTCAGACGCTTTAATTTGAAATTGCTACATTTTTAAATTTAAAGTTGATTAATTCTGAATTATATTAAAAATCTTTCAATTTTAAAGGCCATAATGCATAAAATTAAAATTTTCACACTTTTTATTGAGACAATCAAATTTTGAAAAATCATTGAAAAAATTAAAGTTGAAAGTATCAAAATTCTATGAAGTTTTAACTTAAAAACAAGTCTAATTTGACAGCAATCTCAATTTGTGAAAATAAGAATAAAAATAAATATATAATAAATAAATAAAAAAATTGATAGTACAAAATTTCAAAACAAGAAAATTAATTGGAATACTAATTTGAAAGTGAGTCCCTAATTATAAGATATTTTGAAGGATCAAACTGGAAAGAAGTTTTTGTTTAAATGAATTTGATTTGAGAAAAATCTGAAGATGCATTCAAAAAAAAAGATATTATGATTAAAGTCAAGTAATTGTTATCACGCCCGATTAAAATGATTTTGAAATTCTTTTATAATCCTAGAATCCAATCTATCCAAGGTTAATATACAGTCCTTGGACGGACTGGCCCAAAATTTGCAGGATTTTAAAATATATTCATAATTTTTTACGAATTAAAAGACATCTCAAGCTCATCAGGAAATTTTATTTACAGTAATTTCAGATGAAACAGTATACATAATTCTATAGGAATTGCCCAATATTTAATCTTATTCTAAAAATTTAAGAAGTGGAGAAAACACAATAACACAATGGGTATCACTATCACTAATAAAAATTACAGAATTTCTTAAGCATAGATTCCTGATGCTTCGATTTTTCCTTAGTTGGATCCTTTCCTTTATTTCTTGAACTTGGCAACGATTACTTCTCCAAAGAATATGAGAATCGAAGCAGAGTATCCAAAAACTAGTAGAACGAGAAGCAAGTGAATGTTGATCATTGGATTCATTTCGTGGATCACTTGCAAAGCTTTATAGCTCTTGTCATCATAATTGCGGAAGACATCCTTCTCCCATTTGCTAATCAATCCTGCTTGAAACATCTTTTCCAATAAGCATTGAAAGTACTCCACGTACGGTGAACCTGGTTCTAATAGATAACCATCTATAGATGCTGACAAAGATTCCTGAACAACTTGCATCATCGGCCGCCCTATGTCATCTTTATGCTTTAGAATAAGAAATTTTGCTTCTGCTTCTCTCATGAAACAAGCAATCTTCATCTCCCTTGCTAAAGCCGCCGCGCAATCAGCAGGTGTGTCAATCGTCGAATTCTCCTTATTATTCAACATATAAGAAATATCTGGATCTTCAAAAGCTCCTATAATTTTCAAAAGGCTCGGCGTTGCGATTATCTCGAGCTTCGATTCGTTGACCGCTTTCAGAGTATTCAATTTATATTCTACCTCAGAATGGAAATGGAAGTCAGTTACTGCTGCGTAGATATTGGACGAGTAGAAAAAGCTGAAGATGACCACACTTCCAAAAATGATTCTTTCTTTCAATTCTTGAGGTAACTCTAGTACTGATAATCCCAAAATTACTTCCATCATCTTAGTGCAGTCCCAGTACTGATGATCGAATTTTAACATTCGTGAGAGTAGGTGAATCGTCATGATGAACAGAACAACTATACCTGTTGTACTTAGAAAAGTGTGACCTATCCAAATTGAAACTGCCTTCTCTCGGAATATTGGCACCACTGCTACAAATTGGACTACTCCTATGTGTAAGAATTCCTGGACTTCCTCTTTGCATGTAATTTCGGTCGAAGCACTGCGACTATTAATAATCTGCATCTGATTGTGGCGTAATTGGTGCGAAAAGCCATTCGTCTCATTTTTATTACACGAGAATTTTCCAAAAAACTCTACATCAGTTGGGGGTTTCAGTATTGTAAAATTTATTACCTTCGATAAAACCTTTATTACCATGCTGTCTATCCCATCACTTTTGATAGGATACCCAGTCGAATTTCGATTGACAAAACTGAAAGGGGGTCGATCAAAAAATCCTACGCTCATTCTATAACCCCACAAGTTTAGAAGCTTCTTCGGAAAAATTTCTACATTTGGTAGGTACTCTTGTTTGGCGTAATCATCAGTAAACGGATTGAAGGAATGCAAGGTGGAATAATCATCAAAATTTTCTTGTACATTACCTCCTTTTATCTTTTGTCTTTGGACATCAATGATGCTGAGATCCAGGAACAAGTTTCTCCACATGTTCCGAAGAAATTCTTCATAGTCTGTATTCTGGATGTCATCCGAGAAATGGATGATCATACACTTCGGTCGAATTTTCGCCATCGATAAACTTTTGATGATCATCAATGATTCAGTTACTGCTCTGACGTTGATGCCATTTTTTGTTTCATCCAATATTATAAACGTCGTCTTTGACCGTGGATTCTTCATTGAAGCAATCTTCCTAAACTCAGGAATTTTTCTTCCAATTCCTTTCTGTTGATTGATAGATAACAGTGGCATCCTTTCTCCAATTTTATGAGCAATTTTACTCATTCTGGAATCTTTCACATTTTCATTAAAGATTAACATCGTTTGATATAATCTGGGCCCAGTTTTGAGAGTTTTAATGATACCTTTCAACCAGGTTGGTGGCTGACGATTCTCACATGAGACATTAAAGATATAAATTAAATATAGAAGCCCAGTAATATTTATATTAATCCGCATAGATGTGTTCCTTCAATTACCCTAATATTTTTCCCGTGATACATGCTATCCCTTTTCGTTGGATTTCAGTTGAAGAATGAAGGAATGAAGTATCAAACTTGGTGTTTTTACTTTGAGTTTACTAAACAATCAAATATGTTCTGACTATAAAATATCGGGACAAAGTACATAGTATAATTCCCTAAACAACTTGAGGTATATAGTTAGACCCGTTTTTCATGCCCTCTTTTGTATTGATTTTCAAATTAGATTTTATTTTCGCGTCGTAGTTGTAGTGTCCTAGTTTCGCTCTATTTATACATTTGAGAATTCTCCATTTTAAATTGTTGTGTTTGATTTATTTTGCGGTGAATTTAAAAACAACATTCTTTGAAAATAATAATGGAGTTTTAAAAAAATAATTGTTTCCTGATTGTAGATAATTTTGTTTAATACTCTTGTTCAAACTAAATTGAGATTGGCCATTTGAGATTAGCTTTTCTTCTCAAATGTATTGATTAAAAATCCGGCAAGACTGACTTCAATTTTGTCATCAAATCTTGATTGTTAACAAACTTCAAAATATGAATACAGATTTAGAATTCTTAATTTTGTATGATCCAATATTTGGCACAAAAAAGTTATAACTATGAGGATATTAATGCAGACCAATTTTCAACTTTCAGCGATCCAGCGATCGTTCCTGGAAGCAAGTTTGGGGCGTTCTTCGTGGTCAGATTCTCTACTTCTACAAAGATCGTCACAGTCAAGTAAATAATTAGAAACAAAATAATAAAAATTCTTTCGAAAATCCATATCTTCAAATTTTAATAATTTTTTTATTAATTTCCAGAGTCCATCAACAAATGGCGAAGGTGACACGGTACCCAGCGTCGATACGCGATGCGCCTCAGTGGACATCGCTGAAGATTATACGAAGCGAAAACATGTGCTTCGTATAACAAGTTCCATGGCAGAAGTGCTTTTGCAAACCGAGGATGCAGCTTCTATGGCTCTTTGGTTAAGAGCATTCAAAGTTTTCAATACCGAGAAGCCTTCCGTAAGCATCTCATTTTATTACAATTCTCTTTCGCCCTATGTCTTAAATAGAAATACGGAAAGTAATTCTTTCTACCTTAATTATTCATAAGCAGGACGCAGTTACGAGTTTATCGAAACAGCAGGCCGTTCCTCAAACACCAGGACCAACATCAAATGCTGTTCAAATTGGAGGGCAACGCTTGAGTCCATTGCCAAGTCACAAAGGCATCAGGAAGTTAACATCCTTTAGAAATCGTTCACCTACTGGCCAATCGCCAGTCAGCAAGACTCGAAAACCTAGTCAGACAGTCGATTTGCCTTCTCCGAAATCGAAAACCTGGAAGGGAAGGATGGCCAAACAATTTAGAAGAATGCATGGTCAAGCTGGCTCACCATCCTCACCAACAGCCCAACTTCCACCTGAGGGAGCCACTTTCAAGGTCCCTCTCGAACTTTGCCCACAGGTAGGTTTAATTATTTTTGATGAACTTTTTAAATCTATTAAACGCTTTGCAATTTAAACAAATTTCCTTCTTTCCAGTCATCATTTTCGGAATTTGTGCCTTTGATCGTCGAAATGTGTACGAGTATCGTAGAAGCTAGAGGTCTCGAGGTCATCGGAATCTATAGAGTGCCTGGAAATACTGCAGCAATTTCTCAACTGACAGAGAGCGTGAACAAGGGTTTCGAGAATATTAATCTTCAGGATCCGAGATGGAGCGACGTCAACGTTATATCGTCATTGCTCAAGTCCTTCTTCCGCCAGCTTCCAGATTCTCTCCTAACTGCTGAGCTCTATCCAATGTTCATCGACGCCGATAAAATAGAAGATCCGCAAAGAAGAATGTCGACTATTCGAAAACTTTTGAGAGACTTACCTGAATATCATTTCGAGACTCTCAAGTACCTCATGTTCCACTTGAAAAAGGTCGTTGAACACAGTGAGGCGAATAAAATGGAAGCTAAGAACTTGGCTATCGTTTTTGGACCAACTTTGGTGCGAGCCAGCGGTTCGAGAGATAATATGGTGACCATGGTTACTGACATGTCACATCAATGCAGAATCGTTGAAAGCTTGTTAAACAATGTGAGTACTAAAGATGCAAATTGCAGACAGTCTTTTTTCAAATTAAATGAAATTGTTTAATTGCCCTATTCTCAAACTCTTTATTGTTATTATTTACAGGTCGATTGGTTCTTCTCAGAAGAGGATTTGGACGATTTGAGCAGGCTGTCAGTAAACCTGAGTTTGCCAGCTGATGGAAATGAAACGGATACAGCGAACCACAATCTCTTGCTCAACAACATTCAAAAAGTCGAAGGTATTTGACGAAATAATTTTCCTACTCGTACCATCAGACGTGACGAGTGTAGATTTGATATTCGATTGTTCGTGGCACTTGATCGTGTGGCTCTTCCATCCCCTGTTTTCTTTTTCAAAGCTTCGTCATTTTAATTTTAATTATGCAGATTCAGATTTCATTGTCATTGTTGTTCGTAGTTAGAAATTAAGGTTCAGTTTAAAACTGGAGAAAACCAGACAAACTATTTTTCCTGAATGTAATTTTTTCTGTAATTCAAACTGCAATATCATTTCTTAGTGTCCACACATTACCACGTTACTTTAATTTAATTTATTTTTTATACTCGTATTGCTGCTTGATAATTTTATAGAATTTTTTAAGGATATAGGTGCAACTTTAGGAATGTCAGAAGTTTTTTTTTAAATGTTCAGTACTGTCTGGAATTGGACAATTTTTCCAATTGCCTTTCTAAAGTTTTATGGTTGTATAAATAACGATGAGCAGCAATACTGAGCCTTAACCTCATTAGTTGCACATTTATTTTGTTCGCTTCTTTATTTTTACACAACAGGCATGCGTGAAATGATCACAGCTAGGGACATTGTATCCTCAATCATATCCGCAGCTAATAGGAAGATTCAGAGGAGAAGAAAAGGACACGACGAACCCGACAACGATGACCACGAGGATGAAAAGGTACGTTCCAAATTCTCGAATCAAGTATTCGAAAATATCTTCCGAACAGTTGATCTTTCTTGAAATATGTGTACAAGCCTTCGTGAAATCTTTTGAAATCGTTGAAATCTTTCTGAAGCCTTTGAAATCTCTGCGAACCCTTTGAAATCTTTCGATATATTTTTTAATCTTTCAAATTTTTATGAAATCTTTATGAAATCTTTTGTAATCTCTGTGAAATCTTTGGAAATCTTAAAATCTGGTGTATACTCAAAAGTCGAGTGGTAAAACCCTCGATATCTTCAGATTTCTAGGGTTCACAGTCTTTCCCCTAGTCTCCTGCGTTTCCCCCTTTTTTGAAAGTTCCCTTTTTTCCTCTTTTCTCAAAAAACTTCCCCTTTTTTCCCTTTTCCTATTTAAAAAAAGTGATGTTACCAAATATCTCGAAAATATCGGACAAATTGTTGTCGAAAACTTGCAACTGCTCCATTTATTACATTTTAAATTAAAAAATGAAATCCGCTGCTAACTTTCAATTTGTTTACAACTGTTAATTTAATTTGTTATCGTTAAGGTGGCGAAATACTTCATTATTCCTGCAAATATAGATCTTAAATTACCTAGTTTAATAAGGAAACAAATCTTAATTTCACTAAATAGAAAAAAATATTCATTGGCGTTAATTGTTTAATGTTGAGGGGCTGATCATTCGAATTTTGAGTGTACACCAGATACTAAGATTTCAAAGATTTGTACAGATTTCACAAAATTTCACAAGATTTCAGACGAATTGTCTGGTTTTGAAAATTTTTAACAAATTTTAACTTTTTCAAGGTATTTCGAAAAATTTCAAGGGATTTCTAATTATTTTAAGTGATTTCAACAGATTTCGAGAGATTTTTAGGAATTGAAGAATTTCAAGGGATTTTAGACCAATTTAGGAGATCACAAAGAATGTTACGGGATTTCAAAAGATGTAAAAAGGTTAAAAGCGATTTCAAGAAATTTCTATGAATCTTAATCGGTTTAAGAAGATTTCAAAGGATTTAGAGTGATTTTAAAGATTTTATAAAAGTTTTTAAAAAAATTATATCACACGGGATATTACAAAACTCCTAAAAAAAGTTTCAAGTGGCTTCAAAAGATTTCAAGGGATTTTTAGAGACGCCAAAGTATTTAAAATAATTTTAAGGATTGTCGAAGTATTTAAAAGTATTTCAAGGGATTTCACAAAAGTTGAAGTTATTTCTAAAGATTTTGAGGGATTTCACATGATTTAAAGTGATTTTTAAACATTTTGAGAAATTTCAGAGGATTTCTAGGGATTGCAAAATATTTTAAAAGATTTCAATGGGACTCTGAGAATTTCAACAGGTTAAGAAAATTATGATGCATTTCAAATGATTTCAAGAGGTTTCAAACAAATGTGGCTCATGAATTCCTATACACTTCTTTGAAACCCCATTAAATCCCTTAAAATGACTCAAATACTTCAAAACTTCAAAAATTTTTAAATGCGTCCTAATCGAAAAATTTTAAAAGACCGTGAAATGCCATACATTTTTTTGAAATTCCTAGAAATCCTCTGAAATTCCTTAAAATGTTTAGAGATCACTTGTGATCTTGTGAAATCCCTCGAAATATTTTATAATACTGTGGTATCTCCAGAAATCTCCTGAAATCTCTTAAAACCTTTTGAAATTACTTGAAACTTTTAGGAGTTTTGTAATATCCCGTGAAATATTTTGAAATTGAAAACTTTGACAAGATCGTTAAAATCTTTCCAAATCCCTAGAAGTCTTCTAAGATTAGTTGAAACCTATAAAAATCTGGTGAAATCCCTTAAAATCATTTCATAGGCCATGAAATCTCAAAAAATTCTTGGAAATTCCTTGAACTATTCTTGAATTATTTAAAATCCTTAGAAAATCTGTGAAATCCCTTAAAATGTTTTAAAGTTAGTTGCAATTCTTTTATAAGTGCTGTGAAATATTTTGAAATACTTCGAAAGTCCCTTAAATCTTTTTAAAATACTTTGCAATTCCTACAAATTGTTCGAAATCCATTGAAACCTTTAAAAGTTTAGTGACATTCCCTGAAATATTTTGAAACCCATTGAAAACGTTTTAAATCTTTTAAAATCTCTCGAATTCCCTTGAAATCTTCTTAACCCTTTAAGAGCCGAGTTTTTTTAACTGCCTATGCTGCAGAGAAATCGAAAATATATTAATTTTTTGCAAAGTTATGGATTTTTGAACGCGTTTTTGAGGACTAAAGTTCCCAGTGGGTCTCAAAGGGTTAAATCGATTAAAATTCATAGATATTCTGTGAGAATATTTGAAATCTTTTACAATTTTTTACATCTCTAGAAATTATTTGAAATCACTTGAAATCTGTTGAAATCACTTGAAATAATTAGAAATCTCTTGACATGTTTCAAAATTCTTAATTGGCAGAAATCATTTTTTCAAAATCATTTAATATTATTTAAAAATATAACATTTCTTGTAAAAAGATTGTTTCTTCTTTTCAACATGTAAAAATAAATGTTTAATCTTTCCCCTATTTTTCCCCTTTTTCTCCCTTTTTTCGTGAAGAAATACCGTATTTCCTCTTTTTAAACTCCTTTTGCACTGTGATCCCTGGATTTCAAAAACGTACCTGCATTACAATTTAATAATTTCTTCCTCCAGTTAAAAGGGAAACATGAAGATAGTTCACCAGTGGTTCGCCAGAGCATGGCTCTAAACGAGAGACAATGTTCTGTCAGCGAAATTGTTCTAATGCACGAAAACAAAGGTCAACCCAATCGTTCGGTAGGGAACGGAAATGGCAACAGTCCTCCAAACAGTACGGGCAATCCTCGACCAAAATACTCTAAAAATCCGTCTGGAGAACAACGAGAACAACATCAACAAGAGCAACAAACTTCCATTCCGCCTTCTGAAACCTCAAAGAACATGAATGCTGAACCTGGGAGTATAGATTCTATTTCTACAATTTTGAATCTTTCCAATGAAACGAAACAGGGTAACGATGAAGTTGCTATCAGAACCTACGCAGGATTGAGTGCCACCACTCAAGAAAGGATCAGAAGGTTCGAGCAAGAAACAATGACGATGCTGCAAAGGGATCAACATCGACAAAGACGCGAGGCTGAAAGGAGAGAAGAAGAAAGGAAAAGAATCGAAAAGGAATGGCAGCTCGCAAAATCCGAAATGGAGAATGACGATATTCTAGACACCATTGTTGATACCACCGTCACTCCCAACTTCTTATCAGAAAGGTTGTCTAGTTTGAACGAGAGACTTGGTGACAGATCTTCTCTGGATTTGTCGAATTGTCATGCGAGGTCAAAATCTAGCACGAGAGCTATGCCATTGTCAATTGCTGTGCAGCAACAGCCAACTGCGAGGCAAAAGGCTCAAGCCAGCACGCAACTGAGCAACATCTTGGGCGAGAAAATGAACAACGGCGTCATCAAGAAGTTCAAAACCGATAAAGATGTGAGTTTACTGACTTTATTACTTATAAAATCAACTTGTTCTCCTTTTTTCTTACTAGTTCGGTGCTCAGTTTCAATTTTAATCTCAGTGAAACTTTCAAGAAATTTAAAACGTGAAAAACTTTATCATTCACATGAGAACATTACAGATCGAATAATTTCTCATCGTAGCTTTAGAATTTGACAATTTTAAACTAATAGCTTTTGGAATGGAACAGTTTGTAATTGAGTAAATCCATCAAGGTTCTAAAACATTTTTTCAAATTGCAAGTCTTTATAGTTGAACATTTTCAAGTCGAAAAGGTTCTAAGTCAAATAATTTCAAATTCAATTATTAAAAATTGCATTATTTCATATTTTATATATTTACACAGTTTCAAAGTAATTTTAAGTTTCAAGTATTAAAAATGAATGTAGGTACCCGAAGTTGTGAACGTTTAAATGAACAAAGCATTTTTCCCAATACAACATGTTATTTTATCGAAAAATATTGTTCGAGCTACAAATAAAAATAGGCATTATGGAGTTTCTTTTATAATATTTTTTTTTAGTGCAAGTAAATCAGTATTCTAGTACTTTCAAGTTTACAAACCAATTAAAGAAGTTGTTCATTTAAACTTTCAGAACTTCAAAAATATTCAAAATTTAATAATATGAAACTGAATGCGCTTGCAATTACCAAATTTTGAATTAAAAGTGTTTAGTATGGAATAATTTGAATTTAAAGCATTTCAAATTAAATCATTTCTAATTGAAAGCTTGAAAGCTCTCTAAATTTAATCATTTATTTATTTTTTTTATTAATAATAAATTTAATAATAATTTCGTGTACCAGCAACAAAAATTTCAAATTAGATGTTTCGAGTTTTCTTTTTTGAAAAATCTAAAAGATTTCAGTTCGAAATGGAATGAAATTAAAATTGAATAATAGAATAGACAACTTTTTGAATTTGCAAACATTTCAGTTTAAAAAGAAAACTAGAACTTTAAAATTATGTCAATTTAACAATTAAAATTTGGATATTAATCCAAGTTGTCAAATTTAATATGCCAGAAAAAAATATTTAAAAAATATAAACTATGAATTTGGAATCCTTCAAACTGAAGATAATTAGGATATGGATATACTTTGTGATTTGAATTTTTATTTGCATTTCACTGAATTGGATTTCGAAGATTGGAAATATACTCCAAGCTGAAAGTCTTAGATTTTCGAAGATTGTTCCTTTATCTTTGAAAATAATTCAGTTAAGAGTTTAATTAGTTTTTAATTTGATTTTCTTATTCTTCTTTAATGACGTATAAAAAATCTGGAAAAGGTTTCGAATTTCAAATTCAAAATTCTATAGCAATCCTCTGGAATAAAAAATGCAATACAAAAGTTTTATAAAAATTCTGCCTGCTTCGTGGGCATATTCTCATCACGCGCTTCGCTCGCAAGTTTGAGCGAGCCTATGGCGCGCGATTCGATCGTCGCGCTTCGCGCTCGTTGTTATATGTTTTTGATGTACAAATTACTAAATTTGTTTTTGATTTCAAATGAAAGAGGAAATTTATTTATTTAAGGCTCTATCGGCCTTAAGGAATACATTCTCATCATAATATTCGCGCACGATTTTCTGCGCTCGCCGTATAATA
>JAUMHM010000078.1:32086889-32102557 GCA_032362435.1 Melikaiella ostensackeni | reverse complement strand
GGGACCCTGCGGTAGTTGATTGACCAATTTCTTAAAACTATATATATAATTAGGTCAAACAACCACCGTAGGGTCCCCCTGGGAGCGACTGCCATCCGAAAATGACACAGGCTCCCAGTAGAACCACGATAAATAACACCCATGGCCACGTCTCCCAACCGTGAGATGGGTGACAATCCTTATATATAATCTTTAATATAAATTCAATCTTCATATATCTATATTAAAATTTGTAGTGAACTCCTATATAGTGCCACGATTGGGAATAGACTGAAAAAAACTTCAGGGGAAAATAGCAAAACTAGACAGTGTCAAGATCGCGCCAGGCTAGCATTCCGTAAATAGACAGGCGTGTTAAAAACTGTACCGGCGTTAGCATGATTCAAGACAGCCACGTAATTTTTCCACACGGGTCGCAGCGCCAACATGTGGCGACATAACCCGAATTGGTAACTGAATCAACCAATGATATTAGCATCATTAAAAAATGATTGATTTTGATGTCATTGATTAAATTCAGTGGTGATTTTTTCAAGTCCTTCACTAACATTGACTAATTTTTCACTGAAAATTAAAACCGTCACTGGTTTATCATTGAAAACTTGAAGTTCTGATTGAAATAGTGAAAATTGCACTGATTCAAACTTAGAGGGTAAGGTCTGATAAAATAAAATTGAATAGGTACAATTAACTTTTGATTCAAACGTTTCGGTACAATAAGAAGTATCCAGTAACAAACTGTCATTAATAAACAGCCTTGGTAACAGTATTTGAGGAGAATCAATAGAAAATCGAAATGCAAATACATGAAAAGGTTTGATGAAAGAGGGGGGATGCCTAAAAATGTAATGCCTAGAGGCGCACTTTTCCTCAAACCGACACAGGCAATATCTGTATAGAGAAAGTAAGTGAATAAGTCAAGGAAATGTTACACATAATGGAATAATATTCATATATATTAGGTAGCAAAGAGTAGTGGAATGTTTACTTATGAGTACTCCAGCATGCACCGCGCACGTGCCGCTTTTTCAAGTCAAGAGATGCTGTTTGAAGACTGAAGGGGTATAGCAAACCGAATAAGCAAAGTACGATTATATGCGGTAAAAAAAATAGTGTACATTAAGAATATTTTGTCACCTTGTTTTTCAAGGTAACAACTGCAACGGCACATTAAAATTACAGCTGTTTAAAAAAAAATCTTCACTGATACATTTATCCGATAAAAACCCGTTACTTGTGCTAAAAAAAAGTGATACCAATACCTTGTTACTCATTTTTTGGCATGTTATTGGCGTAAATTAAGATATGTAATTTTTTTCATAAAAATAAAATAGGTATCTGAACACAAGAATCTGAATGTGCGCTTGCATCATCAATGAGGATATACTTGCACACGTAAATCGTTCATTTATTACTAAGGGGTATGTATCGTGATATAGAAAGGAAAGGGAGAAAAAATAAATGAGGAAAGAACACTTATCATGTACTTGATCTTGCGAGCGCCCGTACTAAAAATCCTCACATGGGGCCCTATATAGGAATCCCATATAGGGACTCATATGGGAATCTGCATAGATTTCTATATAAAATATTATGGGCAAATCGGGACACGAAATGGGATAGGAACCTGGTATTTGGAAACCCATATGGGAACATATGTGGGAATAACCTACATGGGAAACCTACGTAGAAAAACTACTGCACAGCTGTAGCTGTTATAGAAAACTACTGCACAGTCCTTAGGTGCGATTGCAAACTCACCCAAGTAGGAACTCACATAATAACCTATATAAAAAACGATATAGATTTTCCATCCTATGTTTCCCATATAGGTTCGTATCCCATTTCGTGTCCCTATTTGCCCATACGATTTTATATAGGAATCCATGTGGATTCCCATATGGGTTCCTGTATAGGGAATACCCACATGGGGATGTGGGTATTTTCAGTAGGGACAGAAGGATGTATAATTTGTGCATAAGTGAATTTACGCTAAATTTTAGCAATGTATAAACAATAAGTTCTCCAACTGAATTAACGATCGTTAATAAATAGTTTGTTATTTTGTAAACAAATGTTATAAACCATTATCTGTAATGATAACCATTTTTATTACGAAATCGACCAAAAAATACTACAGGTACTGAAACCCATTTTTTATATTTGCTCATCTAATAACAGTTGATAAATATTCAATTAAATTTAATTAACAAATGCACCATCAGTCTATTTTTTTAATCACAAACTTGATTGTTTCAACGTAATCAACTGTAGATAATGATAATTTTCAAACTTTGTTACGACACATGGAGGACGATCAACAATTGTTACTATTATTATCAATTTTATAAACAGTTTATTATTCCTTGTCTATTCCCTATTCCCTATTTCCTTTATGTATTCTTTGAGGAATACATTCTCATTATAATATTCGTGCTTCGCGATCGATTTTCTGCGCTCACCTTATAATATATACAAATAAATATTTAAAAAGATGATCAAAAAATTATCCTAATGATTGACGATTGGTCCTATGAAAAAATGTTCAACAGCAATTTTATTTGACCTTTTAAAAGCACAAATTCTACTTTTTTGACTACTTTTTTCTTATCTCGCGTCGATTGGCTCAAAAATAAAAATAAAAATATTCCAATACTATTTTCTATAATTGAAAAGCAAACTATGCGTCCTACCAAAAAATGTTTAGAGGTAAGTTTACAGGTCTTCGTAAAAGCAACAATTTTGATATCTTAGCTTTCTTTCGTATTCCGCATTATTTGGCTCAAAATTTGAATTTTCGATTTTTCGAAAAAATTCAAAAAGTTGATATGACAATCTTGTAGAGATTCTAAAAAGAAACGTTTTTCTTCTCTTGACTTTTTTTCATATCGTGCATTATTTGGCTTAAAATTTTCATTTGCATTTTTTTTTTAATTTTGTAAATGCTATAACTCTCACAATTTTCTTTTTATCGAAAAAAGTCATTGAGATAATTTGTTCTGCTTTTTAGGTATACCTAAGGCCAATCCAATCGGTCAATTCTTTCGAAAGTTATCGTGCTCACAAATTAAAAATCTACGCACACACACACAGGCAGGCAGACGGACAGACAGGCAGGCACATTCGTAAAAACATGTTTTTCGGGTTCAGGGGGTCTCAAAACGTGAACATTTGACAAAAACGGGGGGGGGGTCAAATTTTACACAAATCTAATACCTTCTCTGATGAAAATGTAAAAATTTCATAATATCGTTACAAAATAGCAAAGCAGCACCTTATAATTTCAAGTTTATAATTTGCTAAAAATTTTTTCAGGAGTTTAAAAATGTCATCAAATGGTAACAGAGAAGCAAAATAATATCTTCCAGTTTACATGATTGAGAAAAAAAATTTATAAATTGAAAAAATTTACATAAAATAGAAAATTGTAAATAAAAATTTGAAAAAATATTTTAGAACCTTTAGGGATTCACTCAATTACAAACTGTTCAATTCCAAACGCTATTTGTTAAAAATTGTCAAATTCTAAAGCTACGATGAGAAATTATTCAATTTGTAATGTTCTCATATAAAATGATACAGTTTTTCACATTTTAATTGAAAATTGTTAATATCATTGTATGAAATTTCTCGACAATACTGTTTTATTCAATTTTTAGATGCCTTATCACTTTAAAAAATCTATAGGATTTCAGTTAGAAAAAAACAAATTTAACTTACGTAAATATAGTTTATTATTTTATGCATTTTTCTATACTTATAGAACTATAGCGTTTGATCTCATTTTCTTCATTGATATTCAAAAATATTATTAATGGGAGTTTTTGTGGGAACCTTTTACTCTCTGTTCCTAGAGAAATAAAGTAAAAATATTTGAATGTACTATTGGCCATAAATGTATTATAATTTTAAGACTTTTTTGTAATTTTGTAGGACAGATGCGACTTTTTTTAAGCCTTCTAGTTGACCCGAGGCGTGTATTAATTAAGAACACTTCCAGATCTAACATTCGTTTTCAATAATAATTATAAATTGATTTTTTGATTGTTCTAGCAGTCACCGGATTCTAATCTCTTGGCACCGACTCGCTATGGAAGTTTAGACTCGCTGCACGAGATTCACGGCTATCCCTCGTCATCGCCTTCCCAACAACGTCGAGGACTTCCTGGGGATATTTCAGACGATGGTCAGTATCTGAATTTATTATTAACAAAGCCTAAGGCCGATTTTGCCTAAACCCGAAGTGCTTTAACTCCCTCAGAGTCAAAAAGGCAATTCAGTTGTAATTTGAAGAAACTGGATGCGTGTTTTAGAATTTGTGTTACCCTTATCCATGTCTTAACCGCTTTGACAATATACACTCCAATTTATTTAAGTCAGGACGTGAAAGAATCGAAAAGTAACATTTTATGTAGACCATAAGCCTTGAAGAATTATAGAAGAAAATTTTATTTGCTTTATAGGGTCATACAAAATTGAAAAAAAAAATTGTAACATTTAAAATGTTTTCTCATCGCTTATGGTTTACAATTTAAAATTAGCGAATCTTCTGGAAGAAAAATAAAACGCTTCACGCATCTTTGTGTCCCTCTTCCAAATTAGGCACATTCAGGATTTTTCCCTAAGTTTACACGCAAACCCTTTTCCGTGTTAATTTATTCTCTCTGTGCATTTTTCTCTCTGTAATTTGCTTCTGACGATCGGTGAGTGTAGCCGGATCTTGTTTTCTACACTGGACTCAGAAGATTCTCACTATTAACAAAAAGCTTTCTAGGTACTTGTTTTCTCTTCTTCACCTTTTTCAAGCGATTTGTATAAGCATTGAAAATGCAACGTCTTCTTGTAATCGAGAGTTCGTTTCTGTTATGTTATCCTCGTCACGATTTTTTCAGTTTTTCCTCGCCTGGGGCTATCGTGCTTTAACTATATTTTCATCACGCAGATGAGCGTTTATTTTTCGAGCATGGTGTGCAAGTTTTTCTATCATGATGCACTTTATAATTTTAGACACAAGCTGTTCACGTTTGAATTACATTAACTTAAGCTTTATTCTCATTTTGAGCGAATTGAAAATTTGAGCTTAGAGCTTGATGCATTAAAATTTTTTGTACAGGACTGCATGTCGATTGTGCTTGAATATTTAAGGGCTCAGGTAGATTCAAAGTTTTTTAAATGCCCGGCTCTGATGAGAAGATAAGGTAAAAATCGGGAATTCAATTTTATCGAGATTTGAATTATATTGTGCATTTCGCTGTTTTAAAATTTTTTATTTTCTTTACGATTTTGAATTTGAATGCCTGTCATTTTTTAAAATTCAAAAGTACTTTTGATATTGTAATTTAAATGAAATTCCAAAATCAATCAAATCTTTTTAGATAGTAGAACTGATGAATGATCTCAAATATATAGAAATTAATTAGAAACGCAATATTATCCAATGAGTCGATGTTCTGTTTGCTCAAGGCTGGTCGTACGCTTGTGATTTGCAAAACCAAATGTCAGAAACAAAAATGGGACACAAAAATCATAAACGATTTTTAAAGACTTCCTAAATTGAAGAAGTACTAAATTTTGAAGCATTAAAATTTGCTTTCTCAAGAGTCATTAACCATAAAATTTAGAAATTTCTCGATTTATACAGATAGGAGTTTGTGGAAATTGTTCCTTATTTTTTTGGCCCAAACTGCTTGCTTGGCTGTTTTTCGAGTTTCATAGAGTACCACGTATTAGAATTTTATAAAGTATTCTTGGACAAAAAGTCATATAAATTTTAATTGCAATTGTTTTTTTAAAATCAAATTCTTGATGATTTGAATTTTTCCCCTGTAAACAAAATACTTTTGAAAAATGAATACAATAGATTATTCAATTTTTTTTAATCAAAGCAGAAATAAAATTTCTAGTTGAGTTTGCTAATTCAATTACTGAAGAAATCAAGTTTTCAAATTCAAAATGTGCGTTGTACTCTAAATAAAAAAATTCATCTCATATAAATTTTGTGCCTGCGCTAATAATAATAATTTTAAGATACAACCATCTTTCTTGTTTTTTCTGTCTTATGAGTAATTATTTTGGTCTGAATTCTGGAACTCTACGATTCGATTAAGCCAGTTTGCGGAAATCAAAATTCTTCAAAAGAAAAAGGCAAAACGAATGAGATTGTCTACGTCAGAAATTGTAAATGGTTTTGATAATATACTCGTATAACTCAAACATTCAAATTTTATAATAGCTGTAACTTTTGTTACTCATCTTATAATTTCATTCAAACACAAAACAGAAACGCAACAAAAAAAATACGACAAAAAACTTGAGACAATAGAAGAGCAAGCAATATATTGACCAGGGGTGTCTACGACTGTCTACCAGGGTGTCTACTAATCGAGAATACAAATGCAAACCGGGAATCACATTTAAAGTTTTTGAAAACGTGATATTTATTATTAATTTTGATAACAAGGCAAATAAATTGAAGAATTATAATAAATATGGTGAAAAAAAGTATTCAGAAATTATAACGTTTCAAAAATTGTATAAGAATTAAAAACAATGTTTAAGCTCTGATCAAATGGTATTCTCTGAAAGATATAATAATTACATGAAATCCTACTTTGTTGTGCAAGACTTTTTTAATTTGAACCTTTTCATAATTTTTTGAATGTTTTTAAAAATATCGATTTTTCAAAATAAACTTTATGTTGTATTTTCAAAATTAATACGTATAGATTAGTGGTATTCTTTTAATAACCTTGTTGATTATTTCCGGTTATTGGATCAAAATTTGTTGAAAATTCCTATTGTAATTTTTTTTATCAAAACTAGGAATGTAAATATTTTGGAGTTTTGCGGAATTTAGTTATTATGTTAATCGTTTGAGATTGTTGATGAAAATTATACTTTGGGGTCCAGTGAAAATGAATATAATTAGATAATAATTGCTTCAGACGTTTCGGGACGAGACGGTGTCCCTCTTCAATTATTTATCCTGAAAAATTTTTAGTCAGATGGGAAATATAATACAATTTTGATATTTAATTATCTGCGTATATTTAGTTAACATCACAGTTGTAATTTTTTAAAACTACGCGATTTTATAGGATTTCATAGGACTTAAAGGTTTTAAAATTTTCAAAAGTTGAAATTAAAATGAAGACATCGAAATTGTATTATAATTGTTTATAAGTTTTAGACATCATAAATTACAAAAATATTATTTTGATTACAGAACCCTGAATTGTTCAAATTATTTTTCTAAGTAAGCTAGAAAGAAAAGGAGTGAGAGGAGATTGGATATTTACGTCCGGGAAATAACCGGGAATTTTGTGGGCGAAAATTAGTAGATACCCTGACTGATTACGAAAAGATTTGAATCATATGTTCCTCCCATAAACTTCTTGATAAGTTTTACTAAAACTGAATTCCTGGCCCGTCTAAAGGTTTTATTTTTGTGGATAAAAACTTTGAATATACATAGTTCAAGATTTTCGTTTTGTGTTTGAGTATCTGCAGAGAAATCAGATCAACATAGTAACTTAATTTAAAAAATAAATCATGAACTGATTTTCTGGACTAGTTTTAACGTGAAGTTCTAGACAGTAAAGCGAATCCCTATATTGTGTGTAATTTGGCGGTGGTACGATTGATGACTGATGATGGGATTGACCGCGTAGGCACGCAGCAATCCCGAGTTTTTGGTGCTACATATCGGCCCATCTACACAGTGTCGCAGGGTCCGGTGGCACCCTCACGAAGACACCGATCCCAAAACCAGAACCAGCGTCATCCCCTATCCCATTCATCACCAGCCCCTCCTCCCTATCAACAATCCCAGCAGCAGAATCAGCAGCAACAACCACAACAACAAACTCGCCAACTCCGTCATCCGAATCACAGAGGTCTTCGCCACAGTTACAGTTCCTCCAGCCAGGGATTCCAGAGTCTGGAGACGGTGTCGGGGTATCCTCCAAGATTGTAAACCGAATTCTCACAATCAGAGGTAAATCGGAACGCCGAGAACAGTGTCCGTGGAGTTAAAGCAAGCTAAAGGCTGGCTCGTCCGAATGGCTTTTAAGTTTCGTTTTTTACACGCACACAGAGTGCTTGTCTGCTGCGAATCTGCGTCGTTTTCTCAAGCTTGGTTTTTCTTTATAGATACTGATCCAGTTTTTTCAACCTCAGACAATGATCAACCAAACATCCTGCATCGATTAAAGATAGACTAATTCCAGGCCTCACAGCTGATCCCTTTTTCCCTCTTTCAATTATTTTCAGTCACATATAGTTGCAATTTATTAGATACGCTTTTTTCAATTTGAAACTTGGAATTTAGAAATAAGATGCTCAGTTTATTAAGAGATTAAAGTTTAGATATTTTAAGTTGGAATTAAATAAAATAGAATCTGTGAGGCAAATGATGAATTCCTTCAGCGAGATCTCTTTGAATTAACATCCTGGAACTGAAATTTTGTGCCTAACTCTTTCGAAAGTAACAACGACTACCAAGTCACTACCTCATGCCTATATCATTTTCGCCTATCCAATCGTTGCTGTTGTCATTGTTACTGTTGTCACGAAAAAATCGCTGTACGCCCTTTTCTGATTATATTGCAGCTCTAATTATGATTTCAGGAATGAACTCACGCAATTACCCAGAACGCACCTAAGCTACTCTGTTTTTCTATTTCAAGTTTTCATATCGGCGCCAGTTATAACTTGACACCCGGAGTTTATTTTTTGCGCTCAATAACAAAACCGGTCGATCGAGGCTTTCAATGTTTTTATCTATGAAGTGATTTTTTTATTGAGAAAGAGGATTATCATCCGATTTTCTGATTACAGGTAGCGATCTATTGACCAGCCTCACATCAACCTTCGATCGCAAATGGAAGTCTCTGGTGAACCCGACGAGTCAATCTCCTTCGTTTATCGAAACCTCAAGTGTCACGAACGCCCCCACCGAAATCAAAGAAGAAAAACCTGCTGAGCGAACTCAAGCTAGATTCACACCTGAAGTTTACAGAGATCCGAGTCTACATAGATCGACTGCTGATAAGGCGAAATCTCTTCATCAGAAAAATGTAAGTCCTGCAGTATTCTTTTCCTATCTTTGGTTTTTCAGTAGTTTCAATACATCATCTTAATCTTTAGGAATATTTGTAATCTTTTGGAATCTTCGAAACCTTCGTGAAATCTTTGAGATCTTTGTGAAATCTTTTAAAATCTTTAAAATCTTAAAAATCTTTAATTATGGTGTACGCTCAAAAGTGGAGTGGTTAACCCTTCACTTAATCTACAATAAACCTTTCTCTTCACAGCACGTTCCAGAAAAAGACTCTGATTCCGGAATAGTGGATACAACCGACTCAAGCGTCACAGACCTGCCAGACAACGATCGTCACGTCTCGAGCAAAAAGTCCCAAAAAGACGAACCCTCCTCAAGTACATTTCTCGACGCAAGTGAAAAAGACGAAACATTAAAACTCGAGCAATCTTCCCACACAAAAAAGCGACCTGATTCCTCACCCGACTCTCAAGACATCCCATCATCCACAAGCTCCTCTTCTCACCGCGATGTTGATACCTCATCAAAAAACGACGACTCCTCCCAAAAAACCGACTCCATCGATCCCTCTTATTCTAACAAGCTCAAAAAATTTGAGAGCATGAGTCAAGCCACTTCCGAACCCAGGTCTCGCTTAAAAAGATCCGAGTCTTTAAATAAACGAACCGAAAACGTGACATCGAAGCTCAAAAGATCTGAAAGTTTAAACAAACACTCTTCAGATCGACCTCTCACTTCTCCAAGTAACGGAAAGTTAAAACGTTCCGAAAGTCTCAACAAACACGCGGATCGATCCGAGTCCCCAAACAGCAAACTGAAGCGTTCCGAGTCTCTGACAAAAACTGAGAAAACGGAATCCAACATCAGTAAAAGGAGGCAATCGGTCAGGAAAGAAAGTGCGACCAAATTGAAAAGGAAGAATGGAATGCCTGAACGTTCTATTAAAAGGAGACACACCGTTGGCGGGACCAAGGACTTTGACAAAGTACACTGGCTCGATAATAAACTCCAAGCAGAGGCCGAGAAGATTATTAAGAACGACAGCAAGCCAACGAAGAAGAGCCAACTGCGCACCAGTTCACCAGATCTCAGCAGCAATCGATTTAATCTTGCTGATACCAGTTTTCTCATCGAAGTCAGCTTTCGTGGACCCAGCAACGTCGTCTTCAACGTCACCAACGCCCGTCCTCAGTCCCTCCCAGATGGGAGTCTCACATCGAAAGTCTACAAAGTGCCCCTAGAAAGCCACGTTTAATATAAGAGAGGATAATCCTAGTTCAAATAACGTTCATATCAATTAGAGTTCTTGATAGAAAATATCAGAAGTTGGGAATGCGAGCATTTAACCTCTTGAGAATTCATCGAAATTTATCGAAATTGGGAAGAATAGAAGATTTCTATTTATTTAAAGCCCAAAATATTTCAATATGTTGAAGTTTGAATAGTTACAAACTTGTTGAGATGATCTTTTAAATCCTTTAATATAATAGCTTCCAAATTTAGAAGCATCTAACTTAATTTGCATTAAAATGATTCTTTCAGTTAATATCCAAACTTCAGTAAATTCCATTAATTTGTTCGAAAGCCGCTTAAGAATGAAAGAAATCATCACTGAACACGTTAAAAAATCAAAATTCTCATTAGGTTCTCCACTGTAAGAAAAACTCCCGATTTCAAAGTCTCCAGAATCTTAGAACTCTTATATCAATGCCCTTTCCAAACTCCACGAGCCAAAATGATGGACCAATTTGCGGCATAGATTTTTACTTAGCGCCAAAATAGATAGAGAATTCGATCAAGAATTTCAGTATTCGGAAGATTTTTTTTTATTGTTTATCCTGCGTTCGACATAAAAGTTGGCTGATAATATCCTTAGAGGAAAGTAACGATCATGAAAGTTAAATTCTAAGGCGGAATTTTATCTTACAATATCTACACATTGTCAATTATCTACAAATTGTGAATTGTGATCGTGCAATTTTTTTTGTATATACGCTTCATATTACGAGGAATATGAGAATATTTGAGAGGGGGATGGTTTTGTGACTTTAGAATCGTTTCTCTAATGCATTAACGATTCTTGTAAAGAATTTATGAAAGTGAAACTTTGAAGAATGCGAGAGGTGAAAGGAGGAATGGACTCGTTTGATATTCGTCGATAAGAAATTTCGATACGTGATATCTCTCTAAGGTTGGATTTATATTTTACTATGGTTATGATAATCATTTTACGATTACGAGAGATTCGCCTTAGTTAGTAAGCTATTAAATTTATTCTGTACTATTCTTATCGGTACTTCTTTTCGAGACTAGCTACTGCGATTCGTTGTAAAAGTACGTAGGATCTACCGTGGAATCTCATCCGGGAAATTGTTCTGTAATTTCGACAAAGGAAGTAAGAAAAGACGTTTTTTTTTATATATAATTATGGTTATCAAATGGAAATCTATCGCTTTTAAACGAATATAAATTTCGTTGTTGGCATTGACAATTATTGGATTGATAATCGGTGGAAGCGAAACGTGAGAGCTATTAATGTACATATTCTAATAAGTGAGGATTTATCGAAGGATTATTAAATAAAAGACAGTGTGTGACCGGTGAGAGTGACTTCTCGTGGAATAAGGCTTAAGGAATTAGTTGCGTTTCCTTTTGTAAATTATAGGTATTTTTTGAACCGCTAGCAGGGCTTTTATTGATTAAGGCTCGATGTATTCTTTTTTCTATTGTCGTAGGGCAGCTTATTATTGCGAGATTGCTTAGGATTGTGCACGAGACTATTATGTATGCAAGTTGATCGAATTGACAAATCAGTCAGCTGTTGTCCTTTTCGGAAAAGAACGGCGTGATGTGTACATTGGAAACTTGACTTGGCCACGATTAATAATGATTAATAACAATTTGTAAATATAGGTGATGAATCTATTGAAATTGTCCTTCTGGGAACGATAGTAATATGCTATTTATTTCTAAATGATAGTGATTGTGATTGTATTATTTATAATTATGTATTTAAGTCTGTTGTTTTCAAGTTTCGGTAATGTTGGACAGAAATTATTAAATTTGTACATAAATCGATCAATAAATACACGTAAATACAATTTATTTATTGAGTTACTTTTCAATGTGTTTTCTTTCAGTAATTTGCAAATTACTTTCAATTATTTTGCAATTATTAAAATTACTTCCCTGGTGAATATTTTTTCAAAACTTGGAAAACCAAGAAAGAAAGAAATAGAATAATTATTGAAGAAGGTCTGAGGTAAAATTCGGATGGATTTTTGATCTCAATCCTCGTACTTATTGAAGAAATATTCTTCGAGTTCACCAGGCGAATTGTAGCGGTTTTCCTGAGAGCTGCTGATTTTCACTAAGAGCTGCACAAGAAATTTTGGGTATGGTCATCATTTCAATTATGAATTACAAGTCTTTGATGCATTTGAATTTATTTATATATTTTAATAAAATTATCTTCTGTTATTTTGATACTGGACTCAATCTCTTTTTGAAAATTTGAAATAACATCAAAAATTTATATTTATATCTTATGTTTAATATTTAATATATTTCATTATGTAATTTGATGTGTAAAAGAGAGTTTATTAAAGATTTTACTTCGGTTGCGTGTTGCGTGCAGGCAGAAAAGTTTGTTAGAATGAATTGGTTTTATTTTTTTCTATTGATTTACAATTTTTAGCTAAATTCCCCTAAATATTATATGTATTTAGGTCTGGTCTATTGATTTTTTTACATCACTCTGTATATTTACCAATTTTTCAAAAACCATAGCACATTTTGTGGATGATAAATTTTTTAAATAATTTTTGAATTTCAGTAATAGTTAAATAATAATTTATCATCAAACATTTGTTGCACAAACTACTACTATCTGGGTAAGAAGCGATATAAAAAAAAAGTTCGGCAAAAAATAATATTTTATATAAATTTTTTGTAAAGTGAAATTAACAAAAAATGCTCAATGCATTGCTGTTCATGAAAGAATAATTCTTAGTGTTTAGAAAGAATTTATGATAAAGACTTGAATATAATTAAAAATATTATTGCATTAAAGAATCTAAATTGGTAGATGATCGTAATTTTTGAACAGAACTATAATTTTGTCACTAATTATATTTAAAAAATGTCCAACTAAATCTTTCAAACATCGTTCGCAATAATTAAATACAATTTCATTTCATTCTGATGATGCAATTGATTATCTTAATTTTTTCAAAATTGATCTTTAAATTATTTATTTCAATTCCAATTTATAAATAATCAGTTCATTAACTTAAATTTTGCTTCGTTTTTGTGACTCGAAAGAATTTATGATAAAGACTTGAATATAATTAAAAATATTATTAAACTTAAAGAATCTAGGATGGTAGCTGATAGTAATATTTTAACTTAATATTTGTTACTAATAAAATTTAAAAAAATTGCCAACTAAATCTTATAAATGTTGTCTGCGATAATTAAATACAATTTAATTTCGTTCTTATCGTGCAACTGATCGCTTAAATTTTTACTATTTTTTTCAATTCCAGTTTAGGAATAATCAGCTTATTAACTTAAATTTGGCGCCATTACGTAGTTCTGTTTTGTTTTGGCATTCCTGATTCTCAACAGGTACCAACCTGCTCGAAAGGCGGAAGTGCAGTGTGCAGAGCTGTTGAGAGCAGTGCTTTTGAATATCATGATTTTATGAATGAATTATTTTTTATCAAAATGAACGTAATTCGAACGGAAAATTCTAAAGTTAGACCATTTTCTCGTATGAGAGGAAGAGGGAGGGATCAACGAATAAATAGACTACCCCAAGAACAACCAATTACCAACACTAGCTGCCTTCCAAAATACGGTATGTAATTATAACCTCAAAATATTTTTAAAAATTAAAAAGTTCGTCCCAGTATCATTTTTATACTAAATAAAACATTTTGGACAACTGTTTATTGAAATTTGTCAAACTATTCTATCTCATGTAATTTTCAAAAGTGATTTTTTTCTTTAAGAATAAGGACAAAAAGTTCAAATCATTAAAACAAGTCATCTGTTAGGTTAATTATCAGAAAGAACTAGTCGGAACACGTCTTAAAATATTATTAATATTATTATTATTATTAAACCTGCTTTAAAAATTGATGACATTTTTTTCAAAACTTTTGTTTGCTTTAATGGCATTTCGCAAAGAGGAATAATAAACACTTTAAAAAAAGCTTTGGGTTAAATTTATAGTTTCGGAAAATTACATACTGTATCTACACAACTCACTGTAAAGTTTTTAAAGTCTCGGTAATTTAAAATCGGGTAATATTACTGGTAATTTACCGGTATGTTACCAAGGTTTCGAGAATTTATGAGATTCTTTAAATGTTTTATTTTTAAATGTAACTAAATAATTGTAACGCTTCTAGAATAATTTATTGGTATCGCTCATGTACATACTGTTAAAAATAATGTTGATAATGTTACAAAATTTAACTTGATACGCTTTAAATCCCTGAAATTTCAAGTAAAAGTATTGCATTTTCAACAAACTAGTTGACTCCTCAATAAAAAAAGATTAATTTTCAACCAGACAGTTACATTTTTAACCAGAAAAGTTGAAATTTCTACCAAAAGGGATTAATTTTCTACCAAGAAGATGAATTTTCAACAAAATACATGAAATTTAAACTGAGCAGTTGATTTCGAAATTTAAAAAGGACATGTTGGCCAAAAAAAACGAATTCTCAACAAAATAGTTAAATTTTCAAACAAAGAAATGAAATTTCAATTAAAATGATGAATCTTCAACCAAAAAAATTAATTTATATCAAAGTGGTTCAACTTTCAACCTAGTAGTTGAATTTTCAACCAAAAAATATTTCAATTTAAAATCTAAAATAATTGAATTTAGCTAAGAAAGACGAATTTACAACAAAATAATTAAATCTTAAACTGAAACAGATGAATTTCTAATCAAAAGGGATGACTTTTGAACGAAATAGTTAAATTTTAAACAAAATGATTAAATTTTCAACCATAAAAGATTAATTATTTTCTACTAAAAAATATGAATTTCCAACAAAATATTACAAATTTTCTACCAAAAAGACAAACTTCAAATCAAATAATTGAATTTTCTACCAAAGAAATGAATTTTAAACTAAAATTATGAATCTTCAACCAAAAAAATGAATTTGGAACAAACAAGTTCCACTTTCAACCAAGTACTTGCAGTTTTTAACCAAAAGAGATGAATTCTCAACAAAAAATGTGATAGTTGATGTTTCAACCAAAAAAGATTTTTATTTTATATCGTAAAAAGTTGAATTCAACCAAAAGAGTCGAATTTTCAACAAAGTTAAACCAAAAAAACTATAACCAAAAAGATGAATTTTAAACAAAAAATGTAATAGTCGATATTTGAACCAAACTTTTTAAATATTATTATGTTAGAAATCTGAAAATTTTCTCTTCTGAAACTAATTTCATTGAAATTCTACGATTATTTAATGAACATAATATATATGTCTGTTCGTTCCTTAAGTTTATAAAATCTTAGTAAGATTTTTTTTTTGGCAGGAGAGGTCAGCAAATCTTACGGTATCATACATGGGAG
>JAUMHM010000078.1:32066027-32079395 GCA_032362435.1 Melikaiella ostensackeni | reverse complement strand
CGAACTGGCAATCGTGAATCTTCGAGTTTTCAGATTCAGAAGAGGAGAAGTCGGTTGCGCGCGCAACCACAGTCATGCCTGCGTCTCCTACTTTTTTCACACGGACACAGAGTTTTAATTGTGTGCGAGGGTGTCTCGTTTCAAATCTGGGATCACTGGCGAGTAGTTCACAGCTCGCACTTGCATTAAAAAAAAACTTCACTCGCTGTAAAAAAATGCACTCTAACCTCAAAAAGCTGCTACCGCATTTTACATTAGAAATAGGATTTTACAACTCAAATTATGACAAATTCCATGCTTCCTGGGAATATTACTTAAGGGGGGAAACCGTTTTAGGAAGGAGTTTTTGTAACGATATTTATGATTTTTTTTGACAATAAAGGAATGAATATAATTTATTTATATTTTGTGAACATTTAGTACATATATTTAAGAAGAAATTGTGAAATTTTCAAATTTTTTTTTGTTGAGAAACATGGAAGATATCGGCTGCTGCCCATCAAGCGTCACAATTTGAACTCGGTGCTTGTGTACATTCTGGAGGCCACAGTTTTTATCTGAAATCAATAAGGTTCAAAATTTAGCTTCGTCACATATATAATTTCTATTTGAACCTCATTCCAAAAAAAAAAATCAGGAAATTCAATTTTTTATGGGTGTCTCAAAAAAGTCGTTTCGAGAAAAACGCGTTTGAAAAAAAATTGTCGAAAACAACAAAGTCGAGACGGTAATGACATTATTTTAATTACTTACTGGTTAATCAGCGATTCCAGCACCATATAGTAATCCTTCTTTTTCTTACTAAATTTCATTTTGTGCTTGCATTACATCCTTTGAGCTTTCCGAGCTTCCTTTGTCTCCAAGGCGCTACGTCCATTTTGTCGTTTTACGCGTCGAGTATCTACTAGTTCTGCGTAACTGGAGCAGCGGGTGCCAACTTGAATTCCCAGCTCATTCATTATCATTGAAATGCTTGAACTCCCTTCATTAAATATGCAAGCAGCTAGATATGCTGCAACCTCGCATATTTTTAAACCAAAATGCAAATGTTTTGGAGCCAATCTCCAAGAAGTGGAATTAAAGCTTTCGTTAGCATTCTGTGTGTGGCCACCTAAACATCTCTCAAGTAATTCATCTCTTGATAAATCTTCATATATCGTGAGAATTTCCTTTTGGACATCAGGATGCAATGGAGGTGGATGTGCTTCAGGCTCCCTTCCGAGAGCTTCTGCTTTTTTCCATTTACACCAGCTGTCTTCACCCGGTGGACAATTTTCATGCTTCGGTTCGTCATCTGTCGATATCATATGATAGTACGTTGCCATTATTGCCTTTTTCATGTCGTCAACGCTATTAACATTTCTTCTAATAGCTAAACCATAGTAAGTGCTTAATTTTTTTTATTAAACCTTCTGTTAATTTTCCTCTTCCGCCTAATTTTTTATTTTTCCTGACGTTTCGAAGCCGAGTTCCTATCCTTTTCTGCACGTGGCCTATGCATTCGCTTTTAATAACCTTCGGCTTATCAACATAAGGATTTAATTAAAGAACTACCGAAAAAGTTTTGGAATCTCCATCGCCGATATAATTACCGTATTTTACTCCATGTAATTCCTCTGATCTTGAAAACATCGTTTTAACTGATTCTACTTCCATGCTTCCTGTAGATCCTTCATGCGTTTTTTCACAAGCTTCGTCATCATGTTTCTCTTCCCAAGCTTAATACTCCGGTGAAGTTTTTGATTTATTGCTCCAAACTGCACACGCATGACAATAACTACTCCGTACAACAAGATCAATTTTTCCACTGTAATATCCTATGAGAGTTGTTACGCCAAATAATGATTTGAAGCCACGTTTCTTCCAAGTTCCATCACCAGATACTTTTAAATTTAGTGCAGGTCTTCCGTGTTTCTCATTTTCTTGTTTTTCTTCTACTACAGCTTTTTTACAACAAAATTCATACACTTTTTTCACAGCGGCATGGATATGATTGTAAATTCCGTTATACGTATCTTCATGTATACCGCCATTACAGATGTCCATATAATTACAAAACAATTTCAAACCTCCTCTACCGACCCCCAAAAGTCGCATGACAAACACAATTCGACGATTTATCTCATATCCTGTATTGACGAAAGGACCAGATTGTATTTGCCGCGATCCACACTTGCAACTAACAACAATCTTGAATCCGAGGCCACGTATTTCAGTTTCTGCAAATTTAATATCCTGCTTGCAATTTTTACAAATCAGAGTATCTTACAGAGCTATAAATACGGTAAAAAATTCAATAATTCGATAACAATGAAGAGGATTCACAATAACATTTTCACTGGTCGCACTTGAAAGTTTTTTTGCACTAACACTTTCTTCATGTTTGTCACTTGATTCATCTTTTGAATATTGATTCCCGCCGAAAAATCTTTTACGTTGTCTACTAGAGCGAGTAGGAGCACGATCTTTGGTTTTTGGATACGATGACATTTTGTTTTTATACTTGAAACACACGTTACGAAGGTCGGTGCCAAACTAAAGCTAAACACGATGGTTTGTGAAATAGAAATGATGAAAATGCCTCTAGAATTTTCTACCCCTACTTTCTATTGTGAATACTGACAAAAGAACATCTGCCGATATCCCCTTTCTCCTGCGTGATTACCTGAGTGACCGTCCGACTTGACGTACCGTGCGGTCCGGCACGTACGGGGAGACATCCACATAAAGACGATCATAACACCGAAACGAATTGAAATTTTTCATTGAAACTTTAGGAACATATTCTTCGATAGTTTTACTAACACTTTATGACAAAAAAAAATCGATTTTTTAAGTCATCTAAACCGGTTTCCCCCCTTAATGTTAATATTATTATATTATTATTATTATTATTATTTATATACTTGATGTAATATTACTTAATGTTAATACTAATAATAATAAATGATCAATAACTAATAATACCATAATGTTATACTATAACCTCACTTCTCTCACAGAGAATCAGAAAAATACCATTAAACTCCTCGCACTTCACCTTTACCACAAAATCAGCATGATAAAATTTATAGGCTTCCAAACTTTTGTCAGCTATTATATGCCTTTATTTGATTTGTGATGTAAAAACTGTGAGAGTGCGTGACGTCATAAGTGGGAATACTCTATCTGTGTGTTAGGTTATGTTAGTTCTGCTTCTGTTTTCTGACTCAGTTTATTTGATATTAAAACAGTTTTGAAATTTAAAGAAAAAGTAAAGTGCAGTTTTCATAATTAAAAAATCCATTTTAAACGTAAATTAAGCATTTTCTATCTATAAATATTATAAATATAGCTAAAAATGCTAAAGTTTCAAAAGTTTCACTGACTTTGAAACTTTCAGTTAAAAGTTTCAAAAAGTATAAATTTCTGAGGCGGCACATTGATAGAGAAATGTTATACTCACATAATTTTAGGTGAGAATTTAATAAATAAAAATGTTAAAAAAGTCGATTTTATCAAAAAGAGAGCATCCACATATTACGTGACACTCTGAAGTGGAGGGGCGAGTTTGCCCTAACGTCACAAAACGTCACATATGATGGGGATTGCAAAAGTTTTGTAATACGTGACGTTTTTCAGTGAGTCCAAAATCACTAAAAATAGCATCATGTAATATGTGGACGCTTCCAAACGGGTCGACGTTTTTTTTTCATGAATTTTCAATCGATAATAATTCAGTTTTCCGGTTAAGGGTTAAACATTTTAGTTAAAATTCGTCTTTTCGGTTCCAAAATTCATCTCTTTTGGTTAGAAATCTTATGTTTTGCTTCAGAGTTTATTGATTTTGTTAAAAATTTGACAGTTTTGTGTAAGGTCATCGTTTTTGATTGCAAATTCGTCTTTTTAGTTGAATGTTCAACCGTCTTGTTGAAAATTCCTCTTTCTTGGTTGAAAATTTAACCCTTTTCTTAAATTTCGTCTTTTTGGTCTGAAATTTCATCTCTTTCGGTAGAAATTTCTTCTAATGATCTTTTTTGGATGAAAATTCAACTGTTTAAGTGAAAATTAAGCTGATTTGGTCAAGGATTCAACTGATTTTGTGAAAATTCGTCTCTTTTGGTTGAATTAAACAATTTTTCATTTAAAATTGAATGTTTTATGTTTAAAAATACAACAACTTGGTTGGAAGTTGAACTACATTATTAAAATTTAATTTTTCTGGGTAAATTTTTATCTTTTTCAGGTAAAAATTGAACTACTTGATGAAAATTTATGGATGAGAATTTATCTGTCGACTTTATTGTATTTTCTTTTTTTCGATGCGAAAAAATTCATCATTACCTACTTGAAAACTATCCGCAACAAAAATTAACTTATGTTTTTTCTGTGAACTATTTTATTGAAAATTCATGTATTTTATGAAAACTCGTCTTTTCCGACAGGAAAATGTTATATTTGCATGAGAATTTAATAAATAAACATCTTAATCCATTAAAAATTTGAAAACATGTCGATTTTTCGAAAACGGGTCGCCATTGGCAAATAATATTTTGGCAAATATATATTGATTCAATGGGCTCTCAGTAGGAAATTTATGAGAATTTAGGAAAAATCCCAGCTCTGATCATGTCCTTGTTAGATAGTATGAAAGAAATTTCCCTTTTAAATGCGTTCTTTTTTTTAGTTTCAAGTATTTTTTACAGTACTTTTTATTTCAAAAATTAATTTTTGACTGTTTTGAAAATACTGCTTTTTAAATACTTTTTTCATTTTTGAAGATACTTTTTTTCTCCAGAAAGATACTTTTTTGATACTTTTTTAGTTCCATAGAGCACTTTGAAGCCTGAGAATCATTTGCACACTTAATCTATTTTACCTTGCTTTATTGACCTTAAAAATAATCGCTTTAGTGTATAAACTCACAGAAACACCACACAATTCGATAAAGTATACAACAGCACACATATATAAACGCCGTAAAAATTTACGAAAACAGCGTGAAAAGTTAATTTTTAAACAAGCCAACTACAATAGATTCTATAAAATATACTTCAATTACTTCATACATCTATACTTTAGTAATGCAAGTAAGCTCTAGAACAATAGAGAAAAGTTAAAGATAAATTCTTCGTCGTTCTTAAAATAATTAATTTTGAAAAAAGAAATAGTAAGTAATGGCAATATCATCTGAGGTTGAAGGTTATACATAGTTTCTGCAAGCTTTTCATCTTTTTACTTTCCTGCCTTGCAAAAAAAAAACACGTATACAAAATCTTTAAACTCGATTCTTGTTTTCCATTGGATAATATAAATTTTAGCGAAGAAATAGAATAAGATTATATTTATATACACTAGAGCTCCAATTTAAGCAAATCCAATTGAAGTATTCCTAGAACTGCTGCCCCCCGCAGTTTCTCTGGCGCGCAGGGAGGTGGGATGAAAATATGATGGCAGATTTCTGTTGGATTTTGAAGCAAGATACACCGAAAGAAGATAGAAAGCGTAAATCACTGCATAGATCTTTTGATGAGAAAAGAACCCGCTATGGTAGCAAAAAATAGTCTGACATTTGATTTAAGAGTCTGATTTTGAGATCGTCTATTCTAATCGTTTAATTTTTGAGTTCGTGTACTTGAGTCATTCGTTTTCCATTCTAGTCAGTTAACTAGTCATTTATTCTAGTCGTTAAGAATTCTACACATCATTTTTCATATTGTAGATGTATACAATTCATTCATCTAATTATTCATTTATTCTTAGTAAGCATTCCACAAATTCAAATTTTTTTGCAAAAAGTCTTTGTAAGGACTATATGATGTACAAAATCTGATCGTGCAACCACCACGCGGTGTACTCGTACATCGGGTAGCGCTAATGCCGACGGTCCTATATACCTTTGTTTTGTGGAGTAAATAGAGTTTATGGGTTGAACTGATTTCTGTTTAATATACGGCTAAAGTCAAAACGTTGAGGCGTTAAATAGATTAGATTACGAGGAATTTTAAAGGTTATGCCGAAAGCCTGACGTGCTGGGGGTTTTTGGACCTCGGATTCGGATTCAGCGACCCCAAAAAATCACTTCTGCATCTTTGGAATTTGATTTTTCAGTTCTAAGAGCGTTTCTTTAGTTTTAGCCTCAGTTATTTTGTCATGGTTTGAATAGTTTACAACCACATATTATCTTACTTGCAATCAACTCCCCAAGTAAAGTATTTAGAAAAATTCTTATAGAAGAAGGTTATGTAAATAATAAAATAAAAGATTTTTATATTTATTTATATTTGTTGATATTAAGGGTTTTTTACGAAAGAAAACTATTATACAATAGCTTCTCTTAAAGATGTTTCTTCATTCAGTAATCTGACACATTCAAAGAATTCATTACAGTATTTGTAGCATAATAAATTGATTTCAATCCGTCCCTTGCATTCTTCTTATGCACATTCATCACAGCATTTCGGATACTCTAAAGCCTCGTTTCCTTTTTTTATTCCCGTTGAACCACAATCTTCGTGAGGGCAGCTGAAAGCAGAAAATGACCTTTTGTTAACGAAATTAAATTAATTTTCCTAGCGAACTGCCGATTGACTTTCCAAAAAATATATACCAATTTCAACAGTAGATTTGAAATTAAAAAATAATAAAAACAGTAATCCTGAAATATTTTACTAGACTATTATTAAAAATGCACTTTTCATTTAATCATTTGATGAAAAGTGAGATTTAAAGAAAAATGCTTAGTGTTAGCTTGCGAAAAAACTCCAACCCACAAGAATTTAAAATAGGAATGTTTCCTTAGTTTTTCACGAGAAAACTAGTATTAGATTTTTCATACATATTTATGATTAGATAAGCGCCCTGTACAGTATTATAACTTCTAAGAAATTGTAAAATTTTTAAAAATACTCTACTTTTATTTGCGATACGTAATATTTTAGCCGATCATGTTATCTAGAATAATAAGAATTTTTCAAGCTGAAATATGCTTCAATCAGCAAGTTCATATAAATTTATTCTCAAAAAATGGCAGAAATCCATGTCAATATAAAAATTCTGTATGCTGTCAATGATTACTGTCAGCATCGTGTTATGAAATTGTATTACAAGAATCCTACCTGACCTGGACTGTCAAAAATGAGTAGTTTGGGAGATATTGTCGTGTCCAAATGACAAAGTTTCCTCTCTGAGAGACCAAGTGAAAAAGTGCTAACGCGTGGAGGCCAAATGAAAAGGTGCTTCAGAGTTCAGGGCATGAGCTTGTGAACAAAGAGAAATCAGGTGCCTCAAAACAATCTATTCGACAGAAATATGGGATCTGTAGGAGAACGTACAAGGATGTGATAGTTTGACAATCTCAGTTAAGGAATAAGTTTAAAAGTTATGAATATGTGAAGAAGAAATCGTCGAAAAAAAGTGATAATATGGTTTTGGATTCTGCTGTATCAGAATGGTTTAAGCAAGTGAGAGACAGCGCTGATCCAATATCCGGGCCGATCATTAAAGTGAAAGCTCTCATTTTAAACGAGAATCTGAATGGTCTTCAAACATTTTAAGTAAGCAAGCAGACAAACAAATATCTGAACGTGTAACAGCAAAATTTGTTCCTCATTGGAGCTCAATATTTAGTTTACCCTTGTCTCAGACAAATAAAATGCATATCATTCATCAAGTAGAAGAGATTTTTTGTAGGTAATATTTGAGCTTTCAAACATTTTTCAGAGATAACATTCATTAAAACACTAAAAGAGTATACCAAAAGCCAATCCAATCGATTAATTTTTTCGAAAGTTATCGTGCTCACAAACTAAAAATCTACAGACCCACATACACATTTTTTGTTTATTATAAGCAATGGCTTTTTAACTTATAGAATTATTCATTAGACCATAATTAAGAATAATTGGATCACTATTCTGTAAATAAAAAATATACCTAATTTATTTATCATATTTGTAATTTATAAATTTGTATAATATATATAATACATTAATATATTTTATATAATATATATTTACAATATTATATAAAATAAAAAGAAATCAAATAAATTAAATAAACAAATAATAATAAATAAATAAAATAAAGAAAATTATATGATATAATATTTGTAATTTATCATTCTCGTAAAGTATATTTTTTATTTACAGAGTATTGATTTAACTACTTTCAATTTTGCTCAGAATTGATGAATTTTGATGTAATGGATAAATCTGTAAGTTAAAGAGCCATTATTTATAATGAAAATTGAGCCAGTTTTTTCTTAGAGTTAGATTTAAGCCTATTTTTTGTCCTAGAACAAGATCCCTTTGAGTTAAAACATAATCCGTTTTCTTAAAGTAAAACTTTTTCCTTCTGTTCAATTTGACAGGAGCTTTAAAAAAAACTCCAAATTATCACTGCTTTCCACCCTCATAAAATAAGTTTCATTGGCAGTTTCGTATGCAATTTTTTCCGTGGAATGAGAAAACGATAGAATCGTTGTGTTCCGTAAAGATTTATACCATATTATAATCGTTGATTCTCTTCGAGCATTACGGTAAGGTACCCAATTATTGGCAGGTTAAGGCAAACTTCAGGCTTTGAGAAAGAAATTAATGTCAAAAATTTTATGTGTGACAAATGTAATAATAGTATATACATTGGAAATTTAATAATGAATCAAATGCTGAGCTTTATTTACCTTAATATTTATTAAAAACTGAAAAAATAATTAAAATAAGCTCGCGAGCGTGAAAATGCAATTCTTGACATTTCTGTAGAAATTTGAAAATTTTGTCCACCATACTGGATCCGCTATTTTGAATTTGTAACTTTTGACGTTAAAGTCGAAATAAGCGACCTAAAAAAACCTCCTTCTATCAAGTTTTAGGCAAATCTGTGAAAATTTTAAAACTTTGGCCGCCATATTGGATCCGCTATTTTGAACCTGTAACTTTTGACGTCAAAGACGAAATAAGCGACCTTACAAACCGCCTTATATCAAGTTTTAGGAAAATATGTAAAAATTTGGAAATTTTGACCGTCATATTGGATCCTCAGTTTTTAATTTGTAACTTTTGACGTCAAAATCGAAATTAACGACGCTATAAATACCCTTGTATCAAGTTTTAGGCAAATCTGTAGAAAATTTCAAATTTTGGCCATCACGTTAGATCCACCACTTTGAATTCGTACAAATCCGACGAAATCTTGAATTTTGACCAGTTTTCGGTGTCCCTCAGCCCACTGTGTTCTCGCTTCCTTTGATCTTTAAGAAGCTGAAATGGGGACAGATCGGCAATATAAAGGGCACCCGATCCGAATCTCTGAATAGGAGAAAGTGAGGCTTCCAAAAGTGTCAATAAATAGATCTCTTTTGCCGACATCCTCTTCGAATGCCAAGTATAATTTCAAATAAAATCACTTCTTTTTTGGAGATGAATTATGTTCAAGAAGAAGAAATTTCTTAAGGTCAAGTTGATATTTTAAAAGGCAGCTTTAAAAATGACAATATTATACATGTTTGTAATCCAAGTTGGACCGGATGAAAAGGCGCAGACGATAGCAAAAAATTTATCACTCCTGGCTCTGTCTCGGAAACGCTAAAGAAATTTCCTCCGTTTATACAAAAAGTAGACGCAAATTATTACTCCTATGCGAGGAAGTGTAATAAATAAATTTGATTAACAAGCGAAGTCTTTAGGAGCAACAAACAACAAACAGTACTGATCTCTGTTAAAAATCAAAGGCATCTTTATTCCTTCCTTCTTCTATTTCGCATTTTAATTAAGTATGCATTATTCATATTCTTGTATCTGAAATAAAAGAGTACAGAGTCTAAACTTTAGAGTGATATGGAAAGAATTTTCGGTAATGTGTAAAATTGAAAATAAATTATGAAAAATCTTTTAAGAACATAAACTCAAACAAAGTCATTTTGTGTAACAAAATTACACAAAAGGCCTTAAAGCGAGAAAAGTGTGTTTCCAAAAATTAGTGTGATAGGCTCACTAGATGCAATTATATAACAAAGGAAAAAAGATCGTACACAAAATGACTTTGTTTGAGTTTATATTTTTAAAAGTTCTTTTTTTAATTTACAAAACAGACATGAAGCCATTTGATAGGTGAGATATGAAAAATCAAAATTTTCCCGCTTTCCTTTCTACGCATACTCATAATGTCAGCCATTTTATTATAAAGTACCTACCCAGCTATGACCTGCTATGACAAATTGTGTTTCAATAATGCTTTACGTACAATTATACAGGATCAGTAAATAGATCTAACAAATACGATGTTCAGGTAGAAGTAAATCCTCATTCTTTCGCACGTTTTGTACGAGACGTCGGTTTATTTGACATTGACATCATCATTATTGACCGATTTGAACATATGACCGAATAAATTTTCTTTTCTCATTTTTAGAAAATTAACAAATTTAGCCACAGATTTAGCTTCCGTTCCGTTAAGGGCATTTATTTGACTTAAATTTCATGGCTTAAGGTCTTACGGCCAAATGATTAAATATTTTCGTCTAATTTTTTGCATACGGTCAAGACGCTCAGGTTTATCGACGCGTTTGAAGGTAGGCAAATTTTCTACAATATCCAGTGTTCCGTTAGAACTTATCTACACTGCAGCTCAGTGATGTAATTTGACAGACCAAACAAATATACACTCCACTCTGGATTTATGACGGGTTTCGGGTTTGGCCTGCTATGGCCATGAAGGCTCTCCAACTCAAGAATTTCTGTATTGTGTTCAGTCAGGGCCGTATGAACCATTTCCAGTATGAATACATAATATAAATTAATTGTATTTTGTATAAATGTAGATTTTTTTATCATAAAGGATGGATCTTTTTGAATAATGAAGACTAATTAATGAAAAGAGGATTTTCCGCGTGTATTTGAAAATAAATGCGAAATAGGCACGCGAGTGTCCAAACTGCCAGCTTTGTGACTATGGAACTGCTGAACTCCGCTGAGATGACAGGAACTCTCTCTCGGTCCCTTGGATCCCCTCATTAACGAATGCCAGCCGACGGAAATTCTATGAACGACTTAAATTCAGAGACAAGTGTAATTAAAAGTTGTGTGACAGGTAAAAGTTACGATCTTCAATATTTGGTCTAGTAAAGCAACATAGTGGATATAAATTATTATGTATTACAGAGAAATTATCTAAAAATCGATTTAAACAAAAATGAAGAGTAAGCTTCGCAAAATTGAAACTAACCAAGTCAAATAAATAACACTAATAGGCTTGTATCAACAGTTATAGTTATTGATGCAATCCTGTGGGTTTGCATTAATAACTATAATAACTGTTGATGCAAACCTACCAGTGTTTTTTATTTCTCTAGGTTAATTTCAATTTTAAAAAGCTTACTCTTCATTTTTGTGTAAATCTATTTTTCAGATAATTGCTCAGTAATACATATTAATTTATATCCACTACATTCTATATTGATTTACTAAACCGAATTATTGAGGATCGCAACTTCTACCTGTCACACAAATTTCAGTTATGTTTGTTTAGTCTGTCAAATTAGATCACTGACGAATGTAGCGACGCCAACGCCAAATAATTTAACTTCGTAGAAAAACTTGGTCGCTGCAAATTGGTTGGAGCTTCGGGCAACTTCGGGGCCCTGAGCTGCAGTGTAGATAAGTCTAACGGAACACTAGATAGTGTAGAAAACTTGCCTACCTTTAAATGCGTGGATGATTCCGAGCCCTTAAGGTTCGGTTCTTGGTCAACTTTATACCACAGTGGTCAAGGTCCGGGTTAAATATTGAAAACAAAACTTGACAATTTGGCCGCTCATGGAGCGATCATGCCCTATTTAATTGTGACACCTGGCAGAACTAAATCCCTCCTTCCACTACCCCCTTGGTAACGCAAGTTCTTTCTTAAGTTGAATAACCTAGAAATAGAAATAAAATTCTGCATTTATAGTATAAGGTGATCAGGTCCCAGAACCATGAAAAATGTATTTACAAAGTTGCATTCCGTAAATATAATTAATGTGGCATGAGAATCATGATCAATCAATGTACAAGTCACTTGTACCTGTATTATTGGTGTTAGACTTTGTGATCATACGAAATGTATTTTCACGACGTCTATGACATTAAATTTTGCTCCCAAGTATTTTCAATGCTGGCGATCTAAAAATATGAAAATTCATTGCAAACTTAAACGCAACGAATAAAATGTCACTAGAAAGAACCCCAGAATCTCCTGGCACGGAAGTCAAGGTTTGTTCCCGGAAGATCCTATGCCAGCTTCACTCCCGTGCTCTATACTGAAAATAAATCTACACGCATGTGAATTATGTATGTATGCGTAAATTTAAATTGTAAATATAGTAAATAAGCTTTGTGTGTTTTTCGCTTGCATAAATGTTAATTTCATGCAGTTGACCGTTTAGTGTTGACTGTTAGTTATTTAGTGGAACTCACACGATAATTCGCCTCTTGAAGGAGAGGCTTAGATCGTAAAGGTGTGTTCACTAAGGCCGGAAGTTGCTATTGCTCATAAGCGTCGCTTCCTCCTTAGAAAGTAAGACTATTCACAAGTTTATGCACTTACATACAAGTTCGTCCATTATTGTTGAAAATTCTATTTTATTTCGCACAAGAAACGTTTTGACGGGCATACTATTGACATTTCTCAGCTATTACGTATTTGGGATTTGCTATCCAAAGAAAATTTCCAAAACTTTGAAGTTCATTCAACGGTAAGTACAAAAATTAAGAAATTAGTGTTACGTATTATTTGTATAATGTTTATAATACTGTTATTGTATGAATTTCAGAAAACGGATGGAAATAAATCTTCGAGAGAAAGGCACAAAAAAAAGTATGTATTTCAATAAAAAATAATGTTTTCCTAATAAAATTGATATATAATCAATCAAAAATTAAAACTTAATTCATTATATCCTAAAATTTTAATCACCGTCCTACTTCTCGAAACATAAATATAATGTAAGTTTCAATACTGTAATATGTTAGTCTCTTCTTGAGATTCCATACTTGGATATTAACTTTCAATACTTTCGATTTTTGAATTTCAGAACCCTCGTTTCTGAGTTTCAATATTTGGATCTTACACTCTAAATCCCTTAGACTGGAATTCCGGTCCAAGCAATGGTCGAACCTGCGATTCCGGTCCAATGGACTGACTTTCCGGTCCAATGGACCGGAAAAGCGGTGGCCGGTCCAAGCTTGGACCAGGGAGATTCTTGGCTTGGACGAAAAATTCCGGTCCAGTGGACCGGGATTTAGAGTGAATGTTCTGCAATATTTTTGAGACACATATACCACCTTGATCAAAAAGTTTTAGGACTTTATTTTTAAAATCAGAAATACAAGTTTATTCATCATAATCGATATT
>JAUMHM010000078.1:32046560-32057645 GCA_032362435.1 Melikaiella ostensackeni | reverse complement strand
CCCCCCCCCCCCCCCCCAAAAAGGTCACAAAAACACTTCATGTAATTTGTGGATGCCTTCTGACTTTGAAAATAAAAATAATGAACTAAAATTGAATTGAAAATTTATTGTTTATTGACGCCTGTGATTGGTTAGAAGGAGAAAAAATAAGTTCTCATAAAAAAATAGTATTTTTAATTTTATTGGTATTATAAGTATTTATTATTAGTATTATAGTAGTTGTATTTTATAAGGAAAACCTTATTTATTCCGATTTAACGATAATTATAAGTTAGAACCTACATGACCAAATTCCATACAATTTTTGTGGGAATATCTAAAAATTGAATTAGAGCAGATTTCCTTCATTTTAAAAAGTGTTTATTAATTTATTTTTAAATTTAACACCATACTGATTTATTGAACTTGCGAATTCTACTCTATTTTTAGTTCTGAAAGATATTATAAACTGTTTTCAAAATTCAAAAACGCATATCCTATTTTGAAACTTTAATAATGTTCTTTTAATTTCTATCAACAATTTTCAGAAGCTTCTTCAAGTACACGTCGTCCGTTGATTAATGGATTTGCAACTTCAAGTTCTGCTAGAACCCCGTCGAATCCCCGACGATTTGCAGGAAAACCTTCTTCCTCTTCTGCACGAATACGAAGTTCTACGTAAATAAATTTAATCTGATTTCTAACAGTATTTTTTTATTCTCATTTTTTTATCATTGCATATGTGTTCCAAATTGTATTTTATTTTTAATCTGTTGCAAATTTTAGCTCTACGAATCAACATCCGGCGACTTCCACTTCAACAAGTGCAGTAGAGTCCACAGTCGTTATGGGTAACATAAATAAATTTAAAAAAAAAATACCTACTTAATTTTGAATAAATTTTTATAATAAAGATAATTACTTCACAAAATCAAATTGAATGGCAAAGGAGAAATTAATTTTTTTTTATAGCCATAACATCGGGAAGAGGTGATGCGCGATGCGAAGTTGGAATGGCAGCCATAGATGTTAAATTTCCTCACTTGATAGTAGGTCAGATTAGCGATAGCCAAACTTATGTGAACACACTGATGAAAATTCACTTGTTTAATCCTGTTGAGGTAGAGAAAAATAATAAAAAATTAATCTTGAGTTTTAACTTCATACAATCGTCTTTGTCAAATTAGAGACAGTATTTAATACAATATTTAATTTTTAGATCATTATGCCGGAGACAATGTGTGGAGAAAACGATCCTCGAAAAAAGCTCTTCAGCACAATTAAAAGCAAATTCGAAGAGATTCACATCACACCAATTCCAAGAATTCATTTCAATGAAGAAAATGGACTAGATCGCATTAAAACGCATTGCGCTAACGAATTCTCGACGATAGAATTATTCGTGAAAGAGAAGTATGTTGAGAACTTAAAAAAATTATTATTAACTGTTGATTTTTTTTCAATTCAAAATACTGTATTTCCTTTTCAAAGGTATTATGCATTGTCTGCGACTGCTGCTCTTCTCAGATATGTTGAGTACATTCAGCACATAATCTACGAGCCCAAGTCATTAAAAATTGAATTTCAAGCTTCTCAGGGTGCAACTCTAATAGGTAAAATGATATTTTTTTTACTTAATGTTCCAAGATTTTATCTAGTGTCCAATAGATAAGAAGCAGTCATTTCTTTCTGATAATTTCAGACGTGGAAAGTGCAATGAGCCTCGAATTAGTCGCGAGTTATGGCCCCCAGAGAAATTATAATCTTTTCTTGTCGCTGGATAGATGTGTAACTCCAATGGGAAGACGACTTTTACGCTCTCAACTTTTGCAGCCTCCCTGCGACATTCACGTAATTAAACAACGACAAGCGTGTGTGTCTGAGCTTGTCCGAAACAGAAATCTTCATGCCATTCTTCATGTAAATATAAAAAAATTAATACTTTATTATTTATAAATAGATATTCGAGTATAAAATAAGTATTGAAAATTAGAGAAGAGAAACATCTTTCATTAATTTTGTTCAAAAATGATTTCAGCCAATCGTAAAGCAACTTTTTGGGGCTGACCGTCTTTTGGGGCTTTCAATGCGAGCTATATTCGTCAGCGAATGTGTGGAAACGGCAGAAAGAAATTTGAACTACGTTTTGTTGCTGAAAACCAGTCTCGAAATCATTCCCCAACTTTCTTCTGCTCTCGATCCTGCCACGTCACCTAAATTGGTCAAAATTCGAGAGGTTCGTGTTCAAAATTCAATCTCTTTTATTTCTTTTTACCCAGAATTTTGGTAAATTCTTTCAAAAGTTAAAACAGTTAAAATCAAAAACTGTGTAATTTATAATAAAGGAGAATTTATTTCCTCTTTTGTACTCTCTTGTGAGTTTTTACCGTTTTTACATTTCTTGTTTATACATGTAAATTTAAACCTTAAAACTAAATGTCTAATTTAAAAAGTTTCCAGTTAAAAAGATTTATAATTTTAAAAAAATTCTTCAGAAATGATTCAAATCTAGTTTTTAATTGAAATTAAAATTTTCAAATAAATTAAACTGAGACTCAAAATGGTTTGTACAGAAACCCAAATAAATTATTTTTTTAATAAGTATCTATTTGTCAAATTCGCAGAATTTGAAAGACCCTCGATTCCAAAAGATGAAGGACCGCATTTTGCAAATTATTCAAAGCGATGCAAGATCTGTGAATGGTTACACGTCTGCAAATATGCAGCGTTGCTTTGCTTTAAAAAGTGGAATTAACGACATGCTGGACGTTGCTCGCCAAACTTACTGCGAACTCATCGATCAGACGCGAAGTAAATAAATAGTAAATAAAAAATTGTTAATACTGGAATATGCTGAATAGCAAAAAAAATTCTATTAAATATTTTTATAAACAGTTCTAGTCGAATCTTTGGCTCAAGAGCACAATTTGCCTCTAGCAGTGGCATGTAACGCTTCCTTAGGATATCACATTCGAATGGACGTGCCGAGACGCTCAAACTTCAATATCAATGAACTGCCTGATATTTTCATAGAGGTAAGTTAGAATTATTCAATATTGTTAATAATTTTAATTTAAAATCAAGTCAATTATATAATAACTATGATAGAAATCGGTATTAAAAAATAATTCTAGGTACAAAAGAAGTGTAGATGTCTCTACATGACTACCGATTTGTTAATGGCATTGAGTCAGCAGTGCAAAGATGCTCGCGATGAGCTCCACATTATGAGCAACTGGTCAGATATCTGTTCCAATTTTATACATTATAAGAAAGAAATTTACGAGGGGTTGATCAATCTTGAAATTTGGTGTACAAGCCTTCGTGAAATCTTTGAAATCATTGAAATTTTTTTGAAAGCTTTGAAATATTTCTGAAATCTTTTGAAGTCTTTGAAATCTTGAAATCTTAGGTACACTCAAAAGTCGAGTAGTCAGTTCCTCGAAAATTTACATATTTTTATTTATTTAATATCTTTATTTTATAGTATCCTTGAAACACTGATAACAGTTTTGAGAGAAGACGTTGGCTGCCTCTTTCAACTCAGTGAAGACATCGCAGAACTGGACCTCGTTATGTCCCTCGCAAGAATCAGTGCTATTCCTGATTACGTAAAACCAATTTTTGGAAAGAGTCTTCGCGTGATTAACTCGAAACATCCTATTATAGATATTTTTGGCACTGAACTTCCAAGACCAAACGACGTCGTAAGTTTTTCTTGTAATTTTATTATTTTGATTCTACTGCTCATAATTAAATATACGGTAAGTAGAATCTTTTTTTAACAAAATACTTTTTCCCGTAGGAAGCTTCGATTGCCTACAATTTCCGCAACATAACTGGACCGAATATGAGTGGAAAAACAACTTATCTGAAGCAGGTGGTGCTCTTGAATATCATGGCTCAGGTAGAGAAAATTGTATGCTCTTCCAAAAGAAGAGAGATATTTTTGGGGTTAAGTAATTTTTTTTAAAAACTCCACATTTTTTTAAGATTGGTTGTTACGTGCCAGCGACGGAAGCCAAGATTCGAATCGCAGATCGGATATTTTGCAGATTGTGTCCTTCTCACGAAGACATCGAGAGCAACGCCTCTGCTTTCGTCCAGGAGGTAAACTAACTTTTGCCAAAGAATTCTCTTAACTTCTTTTTTTAAATATTAAAAATAACTTGTTTTATGTCTCAATTAGATAAAAGAGATCGAGTACATCTTACAATTCGTCACTCCAAATTCTCTGATCGTCATGGACGAAATTTGCAGAAGCACTAATGTCGAAGAAGGCTCGGCTATTGCCTTCGCGATTTGTGAAAAACTTCTCCAAACCACGGCTTTCATCTTCAACTGCACACATTTTCTTTACTTGACGAAACTGACTGAACTCTACCATAACGTTGTTAAGTGAGTTCATCTAATTTCATGATTATTAAAATAGTAAATCTTCATAAATAATACACACCATTTTTTCTCCCTCAATTAAATCGTATTCAATTTATTATTAAATTTTTCTTTCAAATTCTAGCCATTACTTCGAATGCGTGCCTAACGAGTTGGACAAATGGGGATTGAAGTACACTCACAAATTAAAAAGCGGAGTTACCGACGTCGAAAATTATGGTATCGCTGCTGCTTCTGCTGCTCGAATACCGAAACCTGTGATCGAAAGAGCCAAGCGCCTTGTTAAGGAAATAGCTACAGAGCTTAAGGTACAATATCAGTTTCATAATTCAAAATGAAAATCTTCTCATTTTTTGACATTTTCCACGTAGTTAATTCGACTAAACTTCTAAATTTGCAGCCTCTTCCATTTGCCAGAGCACCAGAACTTTCCTGGGAGAAGGACTGTTACGCCTGTATATCGAAAATTATGGAATTGATCATCTCACAAGAATACACTTCTGAGAACGTCCAACTCGCGATAATACCTTTACGCAGCAAGAAAAATTTTCAATTTTCCCAGAATGAAAACAATTCTCTAATAAACAGAATTCTGCAGTCGAATCTTCAAGAAAACATGACTGGTAACCTTCAGAAAACTCTGGACGATCTACAAACGAAGGCGACTTTGACCCTTCAGAATAATCCCGGAGCTTCTAAAATTGTTGATTTCAATCCCGAAATTTCCACATATAGGGAAAGTAGAGTTGTATCTAATGTGCTTCAGAACGATGGAGCTTTGAAAGTTTATGAGATCAATGCTGCTCCAAATGTTCTACAAAATACTGGAACTTTTAGCGGTCGCCAAAAAAGTATCGAATCGTCAAATCTTCTCCAAAGTGACAATGGAGCTCTGAACGTTTACGAGATGAATACTATGGGATATAATGCTCTACAACCGAACGCCGTTCTTCGTAATGATGATCAGATGGGGGGTTTCGCTGCTAATCGTCTGGAACTTTATGAAACTGAGCTTCAGAAATCTAGCCATCAGTCTTATTCTCAAGAAGCTGGTTACCAGTCTTATTTTCAAGACTCTGGCCATCAGTCTAATCTTCAAGACTCTGGTCATCAATTTAATCTTCAACCATGTGGACATCAGTTTAATCTTCAGCAGTCTAATCTTCAAGATTCTGGTCATCATCAGATGGAAATAATAGCCTCGAATAATCTGAATCTTCATCAGTCTAATCATGAACAGTCAGATCATCAATTCCCTTCTCAACAATTTAATCAGCAGTCTCAACTTCATCAAACTGGACGTCAGTTTTATCTTCAGCAATCTGATCAGCAGTCTAATCTTCAAAAATCTGGTCATCATCAGGTGGAACTAATAGCCTCGAATAACCTGAATCTTTATCAGTCTCTTGAACAATCAGATCAACAATTCCCTTCTCAAAAATCTAATCAGCCTCAACTTCATCAATCTGGACATCAGTTTAATCGTCAACAATCTAATCAGCAGTCTAATCTTCAAAAATCTGGTCATCGTCAAGTAGAACTAATATCCTCGAATAATCTGAATCTTTATCATCCTCTTGAAAAATCAGATCATCATTTCCCTTCTCAAAAATCTAATCAGCCTCAGCTTCATCAATCCGGACATCAGTTTAATCTTCAACAATCTGATCAGCAGTCTAATCTTCAAAAATCTGGTGATCATCAGATGGAACTGACAGCTTCTAATAATCTGAATCTTCATCAATCTCTTAATAAATCAGGTCACCAATTCTCTTCTCAAAAGTCTAATCAGTCTCAACTTCATCAATCCGGACATCAGTTTGATCTTCAACAATCTGATCAGCAGTCTAATCTTCAAAAATTAAGTCATCATCAGATGGAAATGACAGCCTCGAATAATCTGAATTTTCTTCAGTCTCTTGATCAATCAAATTATCAATTTCCTTGTCAAAAGTCTAATCAGTCTCAACTTCATCAATCTGGACATCAGTTTGATCTTCAACAATCTGATCAGCAGTCTAATCTTCAAAATTCTGGTCATCATCAGATTGTACTAACAGCCTCCAATAATCTGAATCTTAAACAGCCTCTTGAACAGTCGGATCATCAATTCCCTTCTCAAAAATCTTATCAGTCTCAACTTCATCAATCGAATCAGTTCAACACCTCAGAAAATCTAAATTGCGGGACCTTTATTAGGCAAAAAAATGTCTCTCAAGAACCTGATCAAGACTCTGCCTTCAAAATACCAATTCCACTCAGACCAACTTCTAGTTATCACATTGACATGGAAAAAGTTAAACGAAATCGAGAAGAGAATGTGAGTCCGTCCGGGACAGACATCAGCAGTTTTGCATTTTTCAGAAAGGGAAAGCCTCCATCGATCCGCTCAAGTTTGATGAGGCTGAAACCTGTGAAGAAGTCTTCCTCCGGATTGAAAAATACGACTTTGGAAGAATTTGGTTTCTCGCAAGAAAAGGCCGAGCCTGATAAACGTTCTTCGGACCTGCAGGATTTCCAGATTAATGATTCGCAAGATGAGGAAAAAAGTGCAAACAGCTTAATATCACAGGTAAAGAGATTTTTTAATTTAGACTTTTTTTTAGCATAGTTCGAATTTTGATAACTGTACCCCCCAGTTTTGTGAGGTTCCTGAAGAAAAGTGAATACTTTTTTTTTGATCGCACACTATAAAAGGGTGCCGCCCACCCATGTATCTTCAATGACAAAATTGAGAAGGGTGGGCGGCACCCTTTAATATTGTCTTTTATATTTCTTGTCTTTAATATGGGGGGTACCGTTTACAAAATTCGAACTTTGCTTTGTTATTAGCTACCCTATTGTTCAGTTCAGCGCTGTTACTGGAATTCTTTTTTCTTTTTCAGAACTCGAACTTGTCAAAACTCAGCTTCCTGAAAGAGGCGAATTCTAATAACATATCCTTCAATTCGAAGATGTCGAAAAGAAGTTCTCAGTCTATCAGTTGCTCACATATCAGCGGCACTAGAGACACGATCCTAAGAGAAATGGATTCTCGCAGTATTTCATCCAAAAGATCAAAACTTGATCCAAACAGAGAACATAACGAGGTTTCCCTAAATTCAATAGCTGACAAAACTCAAGATACTTTGTCGTCCTTCAACACCGCAAAATTAAGTTTCTCTCTTGGACTAAATGGTTCTCAAAATCCAGTGCCTATGCCTTTCGTACACTCTTCCCAAAATAAAGAGAAGACACAGAGTGTTCGGCAGTCCCAAGAGAAGTCTGCAATTCAGGAAACAAAGGCTTCCTCTCGTTTCAGTTTTATTTCCAAAAACGAGGGAAGCAAGGACATTTTGAAAAAGAATCAAGAGACTAAAGTGATTTCTTCTCGTGAACATTCAATCTCAGACTTTGAGTCTCTTATGGATGAAGACAGCGAAGATAATCTTTCTGACCCTGATAACACTTCTGACCCTAATAATACTTCTGACCCTAATAATACTTCTGATCCTGATGATATTTCTGAAGTTCCTACTCTGAATCTAGAATTAGAAAATAGCATCGTGACTATTTCGTCAGTCGATACCTTGGAAGCTGCAAACAGTGCTCGCAAAAAAGAAGAAGAGATTTTTAATCAGATTGAGAATGCAAACGATGAAGGAATGTTCTTCCAGAAATTATTCAACAGTCCTCTCTCCGTGGAATTTTCAGATGAGCTTTGTTCCTGCAGTTACGAATCTACTTCGAGGAAGTAATCGGTGATTATGATTAATTTCATGAACTATTTCTATTTCGTTCATTTCTATTGTCAAATACTATATACTGTTATAATTACTGAAAAGTTTTCTAAATACTGAAATTGTTAATTCAGTTTTCAAATAATATTAAAATACTATAATTGCTTAAGTTTATTAGCGATCAGAATATTGTTAACTTAATGTAGAATAACTTATAAATCAGAGGACAAAACCAAAAACTAAGGCCGAGTTTTTTTATTAAATAAAAATATTTTTTTAACACTGGTTTGAATCGATAATTTACATTTTTATTCGACTCACAATTAGAAGTTCAAATCTGAATTTGAATACTTTCTCAAATATTATCGATCACTGTGGAAGTAGATTTAATTCTTATTTGGCCCGGCAACGCCTCCATAGACAAATATAGCCTAGAAGGTGAAAAATTGTGTAGATTATGGCCATTAAGACAAGATTCGGCCAAAAGTTATTCTGGTTAAAATCGTAGTGTTCGAGGACAGCAGATCCGTCTGTGATACATGGCAAGTCTGGATTTGTCGCTTCACATGCTGCATTTAAAATTAAAATTATAATCATAATTATAATTTGCCATCCTCTAAAAACCCTCGCGGTGAATAATTTGAAACAATTATTTCATTTTTTTTTTTAAATACTCACATATATTCTGTATGTTTATCCACTGAATAATCGAAAGAGCCTCTGTAGAATGTAAAAGCCAAGAAATATACTTCACCCATCGAATATAAACCGGGAGCGAACTGAAAATAGAATTAAAGTTTTTTTATTACATATTTTCGTAGAAGAAAATTATTAATTAAAATTATGAAATGAAAGTATGAAAATACTCAAGTTTCGCGAAGGGTCCCATGGTGACCATTAAAAGATAATCGAAGGGAACAAGATAAGCCATAGCCACGGGGACGTTTTCAAAAGCTGCCGAGAAGAAGCATCCTACCAGAAGAAAAATATAAATTTCACTTACTATTAAAAAGACTCTGATGAAAGTATATCGCGATAATTAATCAAAATTGCAAAAAAAATACCGCATGCTGTTGAAACATTCATGGTAAAAATTACAACGAGTAGCGTAAGACCAAATGCTTCTATGGTGTCTCGAAGACCCGCCAACCAATAAACAACAACGGCAAATAATATTGGTTCGATAATTAATCCTGGAATCTGATAAAAATCAAAATTTAAATAAAATTCTGTTTCCTGAAGGAGTTTGGAATTGAATTATTATTTAAAAATATATTTTATTTACCAATGAGAGCATTCTAGCAGTATAATAAACATAAGCAGGATACATTCCTGCTCGATATTCTCTTAGGAAAAGAGGCAATTCTTGAGGAATTAATGCCAAAGTAGCATACATTGGGAAAAAAGTATTTTCAGCTACAAGAATAAAAATTACTCCTTGAACTGCTTGGATACCTAATTGATCTAAATTAACTGTCCCTACGAAACAAAGACCTGCTACAGTTGCCACGCTCTGAAATGTAATTTAAGTTTAATTTTCGAATCGATTAATAATTTATTTCTTAATAATCATTATTATATTAAAGATTAATTTAATTTAATTTAATTTAATTTATATATTTACCATTTTTTGTACGATCCTAAGAAGTTGGACCGATGGATCTCGTAAAACTTGCATAAATCCTCGATGCGTTAACCAAAACATTCTTGTCCAACAATAGGGTTGTTTACTGAAAAAACGCATGTTTAAAAAAAATTAAACAAATTTGCAAAATTAAAAAAAATTCTCATACTTACAAACCATCGATCTCATCAGATTCTGCTCTCTGCTAAAATTAGTAATCAAAGATAATATTTTGTTCAGAAACTAATTCACTTGAAATATAATTTCTTGAAAACGTTTTCTTTTCGTTTTTTTAATGAATTAATACATTTTTGAACGTATCAGAAAATGAAAATGAATTGAGGATTTTAAGTAATAATAATTTTCTTATTCACGGAAAAAGTTCCTCCGACGTGAAGTTCAAGTTGAATAGTGACGTCGATTTCTTTTGAAGCATCGCTAGAGAGAAAGGCATCGCAAATTCTTTGAGCTGCTCTTCGGCTACTATCTTCCTCTTTTGGTGCAATGGCCAAAGTTGCTACCAAAAAATCCGCAGGATTGTATGAAACTGGACACTCGTAACCCAGGCTAAAGAATTTTTTTTAATTTTCAGTTTCAGTTATTAAAGCTATCCTCACATAAACGAGGTTTGTTTTAATTAAAATGATTCAAATATTTAGGTATATAGGTATTTTTCGAATTTGAAATTAATATTTTATTCTTGTAGCTTAAAATAAGCTTTAGCCGCCTCCGGCTCGAATCGAAATTTCAAAGTTTCAAACTGAAATCTTTTAATTTTAACTTCCCAGTTTAAAAAATTACATATATTCACATTTTAGAAATTGGTCAATTCATACGCTTCCAATTGTAAAATGTTTAATTTATAATACTTCAAATTTGAATTAATACACTTCTTAATGATTTAAATACAAAAAAATTGGATACTGAACGCTTTTAATTAAAAATTGTTCAATTATAAGTGTTTCAAATTTATAATTGTCCAAAAACTTTAGTTTTTAATCAATGGGGATGTTGCATGAAATGAGATAAAAATATTTTTAGGATTTTGAAGCAGTGAGTAACGTTATGGAGGAAAGAATTTTTTTTCGTTTTCTAATTCTCAAAAAAAAATACTTTACGTCTATTTGGTATCATTCAAACAGATGTGACGTAACTAAGATATACAGATGTGCACAAATCAGACCAGCTTAGTCGCCATGTTACTTTTTTAAATTTGGACCAATCAGGTTTCGCGGCTTTCGACCTTGACAGCTTATTCAAGTCTAAAATAACCATGATCGAACAAACTATGGTCTAGCCAATTGGGGTACGAGAAAGCGTTCAAGCCGCGCAACGTACGGCGACCACCATCTTGGTTAGTATGGCAGC
>JAUMHM010000078.1:32028966-32042898 GCA_032362435.1 Melikaiella ostensackeni | reverse complement strand
AAATTTCTTTGAGTGTAGTTGTGTTCGAATGTCAAAAAAATTATCTAAAAATTATACAACATTATACAACATTTTTTTCAGTCACCTATTCGTCACCTATTTTCGAAAAAAGATTCACCTATCCACCTTTTTCAACTCCAATAGGTACTGTGATGACTGCTGATAATTAAGAAAAAATCCCAACTTTGATCATCTCCTTGTTATATGCAGTCTTTCATACAGAAAAATAGGGAAGAAATTTTTTATTAAATTGTTGTTTTTTTAGTTTAAAGTATTTTTTACACTTCTTCTTTACTTGAAAAACTAATTTTTGCCTGATTTGAAAAGGCTGCTTTTCAAATACTTTTTTATTTTCCAAGTCACTTTTTTCTCCTGAAAAATACTTTTTTGATACTTTTTTTTTAGTTCCATAGACCAGTGAAGCATGAAAGAGGAACAACTTAAGGATTATAAATTCCTAATTAGAATATTAATAATTTCATGAATAATTTTTACCTCGGTAGCAAAAGCAAGTCTTTTTCGTTCTCCACCTGATAAGACTTTATCATCACCACCACTTCCAATTCGAACATTACATCTCGTAGCAAGACCAACTTCACGTAAAAGACCTTCTATTCGATTTCTAATTTCGCACGTTGCTATTCTTCTATCCAATTTCATTCGAGCCTAGCAAAGTAAATTTATGAACAATTAAATTAAATTGGGTGAAATAAAGTTTTCAAAAATCCAATTTCGAGTTTATAGAAATAAATGAGTTTCTTCTTCATTTCTAATTTATCAAGAAATCAAATTTCAAAATTATAGCGAAGTTGCAGCAAAATTGAGATTTTCGAATTGAATTTGATTCACAAGTTTAATTTTAAAAATATATTTTTTTCTATATTCTGATCATTATTTACAAAAAATCGTACCATGAACCAAAGATGTTCTGATACTGTCATTGTTCCAACAAAAACGTCTTCTTGGTGCATGAATCCACCATGGTGTCTCATGTAAGATAAACCGACTTCTCTTCCATTTACTCTGATTCCCCCGTGGACGATGACTCCGGCTATTTCATTTTATAATTAATAAAATATCCAGTCAAAAGTGTTGCTTATTTTTAAATATTGAATTTTTCGATTTTAATTTCCACACAATTATTTTGTATTAATTTTTTTTAAATTAGATATTTTTTCATACTTACGAGGAGTTCGAAAAGCCAAAGCTGTCATCAAAGAACTTTTTCCTGACCCACTGTTGAATATTATTAATAATTAATTTAATATTATTGTAATTAATTGAATATTAACAAATATTATAGCAAAGATTTTTATCGTTTTCAATTCTTGTAAAATTAAAATTAAATGATTCAGCTATATGATGATTTCCAAATAATTTTATAAATGAAATTCAAAAAGTGCCAGACTTTATTCCTGCAAATTTGTAAACTATCTTTTAATAAAAATTAATTAATTTACTCATATTTTAAATTTAAGTCACAGCTTGCACATCTGAATGCATCCTGATTTTGAGTTTGTAGGCTAGACTATTTTTTAATTAACAAGTAATAAATTTTTAAAGTAGTGAAATAAAAATTTGTCAGTAAGTACATTACCTTCCTCCGAGAATTGCCGTGAGGTCTCCAGGTTTTAATGCACCCCTCACTGGAAGAAATTTGACAGTCGTGAGGATAATTTTACATATTTTGTTGCCCTTCTTTACCACGAAAATTCACATATTCCTACCATTATTGATCAATTGTTTGCAAATTGATCGATTTCTATCCAATGCATAAACACTGAGATTTTGCCAGGTAAGGGTCACACCCCTTACACTGGATTCACCCCTAAGGTCTTTAGAAGATTTTTGAAACATCGAAAACGACCCCCACCCCAGGGGCGCTTTATATTTTTCGAAACTCAATTTTTTTTCTTCCTATTTTTTATAATATTTTTCCCGTTTAAAAGAGAAACATCCCGTGTACCGGTTCAGATTGCCTGTTCTGGCTCCGGGAAACCTTAGCACTGCGAGAATATCTTAGAGAGTGGAAGAGAGCAGGTAACTTTGCAGAACGGAATTCAGGGCCGTAGAAATTCATACATCATTTTTTTGCTTATTGAAATTCAAAATTTGGTATTATTTTTATAGATTCTAAACCACGTGGGAACAATCAGTTCGCTGTTAAAGAAAAAACTATTTTTTTAAATGGAACAACACAGTAGAACCTGTTTACGGTTTTGTATTTTTTTTTTTTTAATTTAGAAATTTTTCGGTGCAGATTTTTTTTTAATGAACTCTTTAATCTTTTCAGACCACTTGTTATCTTTGTACTTGCGAATTGAATTTTTTTATTCATACTAAAAGAAGATTCTGAATATTTCATACGAAATTTAAATTAAATTCGATTTTTCTTTTTAAATTCTTTCTTGATTTTTTTTATTCTGGGTTGTATAATATAAAGAATTGGGACTTATTATGTAGACGTTTTTCTGAAGAAGAAACTTGAATTCAAAATATTTGAAAATAATTTTCTTTAAGAAAAAGAAGGAAAATATTTTATCACAAAAAAACTCAAATCAGGGTGGCCGTTTTTAATCGAGGAAAAAATTCCTGGTCATTTCCCGGTTTTTTACCGTTTTGCAAAAAATTTTGACGGTGATTGAAATAAAAAAGTCTTGAAGTTAAAAAGTCTTTTAATTCAATTTCTCAATAATTTAAATATATAAAATCGAAGCTTTTAACACTTATCAATTGAAATTTTTTTTATTTCAAAAATTTCACAAAGATTCCAAAAAAATTCAGAAAATTTCAAAGATTTGGCAAAGGTTTTAAATATTTCAAAAGTTTCGCAAAGACTTCAAAGATTTCAAAATTTTTTCAAAGATTTCACAAAGATTTAAAAATATTTCAGAAGATTTCAAAAATGACGTAAAGATTTGAAAGATTTCAGAAAGATTTCAATGTATTTCAAAATAGTTGAGAAAGTTTTTAAATATTTCGCAAAGATTTCAATGATTTCAAAAGATTTCAAAGTTTTCAAAACATTTTAGAATATTTCATAGATTTTAAAGATTTCAGAAACATTTAAAAGATTTAAAAAATTTTCAATTTGAAATAAAAATAAAAAATTTAAATATTAATAATATTTTTAAAAATGCATAAAAAATATTTCATAATTTCAAAAATTTTACAAAGGTTTCAATAATTTCAAAATATTTCAGAACATTTCAAAGATTTTAAAGTTTGCAATAGATTACAAAAGATCCAGCAATGTTTTTAAATATATCACAAAGTTTCAATGATGCCAAAAGAATTCAAATAATTCAAAATATTTCAGAAGATTTCAAAGATTTCAAAAGAGTTAACAAAGTTTTTAAATATTTAACAAAGATTTTAATGATTTCATGAAGGTTCCAAAAATTTCACAAAGATTTCAATAATTTCATAATCTTTAAGAAGATTTCAAAGATTTAAAAGTATTTAATAGAATTCAAAAGATTTAACAAATTTTTTTAATATTTCACAAAGGTTTCAGTGATTCCAAAAGATTTCAAATATGTAATTCAAAAAAATTTCAGAAGATTTCAAAGATTTCGCAAGGATTTTAAACATTTCTGAAAGATTTAAAAAGAGTTAAAAAAGTTTTTAAATATTTTTTACAAATATTTTAATGATTACATAAAGATTAAAAAAATTTCACAAAGACTTCAAAGATTTCAAAATATAAAGATTAAAAAAATTCCGCAAGATTTCAAAGAATTCAAAAGATTTCAAAATATTTCAGTTGAAAATTTTTAAATCAAATATCGTTAAACTGCAAAATTTTCAATCTTCAACTTTTTGTGACCTGAACAGTTCAAAGATTTCGGGTCAAAAAATGTAAATCGACACTATTATTTTCAATGCTATAAAGTGAAGAAGAAATCAATAAATTTGTAAATGTTGAAAATTGTATAATCTTGAGCAATTTTTAGTTAGAAACATTAGAAGGTGAAGATTTTTTTTTTGAACTTAATACTTTTTAAATTAGAAATTAAATTATTTTTATTTTAAGTAGTTTTAAATCAATAATTGTTCAGTTGTTATTTATAAATCAAAATGCAACACTTTCACCTACAGACTAATTTATTTTTTTAATGGGACAATTAAAATTGTAATGTTCAATGTCTAAATGTAGCACTCTAAAAATTAAACGATTCAAGGCTTTCTATTTCAAACAATTCAGATTCAAATTGTTTGCTTTTGAATATTTGATTTATAATTGTTTATTTTAAATATACTTGCTTAATATTTAAAAAATTGTTCTCTTTTTCAATTACAAAATTTCAAATTAAATGGTTTAAAAATGGAATATTTTAGACTGAAACAATATCTCATTAGGATGTGCAATTGAATAAAATCGTGTAATTATGAATCCATTAATTTGAAATTATTTAAAAATTGAAAATAGTTTAGAAACTTTCTACCGGACGTTTACATTTGTTTAACTACTAAGGCTTTGCAATTGAAACAGTTCAATTTTTATCGCTAAAACCTGTAAATTGTTCAATTTTGAACAGATTGAGAATCGTCTTGTAAAATCATTAATTAATTAATATTTATAGATGACCAACTTGAAAACGTTTTTAATTTAAAAAATTCAATTTCAAATGCTTTTGAATTTTAATTGTTTAAGACTTCAAAACTGCATTTTCAAATTCTTTAAATTGAAAATGTACGCTTAAAAATGAAGACCAAAATAGAAAGTTTTTAAAGTAAAAGATTTTAGAATTGCACATTGTAAACTGAATGATTTCATAATTTAAAAAGTTAACAATTTAAAGTAACATTAAAAAAAAATTTTAATTGAACTTAAATATTTTAAATTGCATTATATCATATGAATGAAATTTGGGATATTTCAAGTGATTGGATAGATTTTTTTTCTGAAAGTTTGTAAAAACCCCGGTCAAAAATTAAATTCACTGTTATGTCCCAGTTTTCCCCAGTCTCAAAAAATTCCCGGTCATTTCCCGGTTTTCCCGGTCCAGCGGCCACCCTAATACTGAAATTCTTCAACTTTATGAATTATATTTTCCATTATATACTTCTGCAAAAAATAATACAAACCATTAATTTAATTAATAGAGCCACTCCTAACTGGCAATGAAAAAATTCGTATTGATCTTAAAGATCAAATAACAAGAACTGTACATCGGGGGAAAAGCTCATAAGATTAGAATTTATTAATTCTAATCTTTTGCATTTGCATTTTTTTTATGCAATCGTTCATTAGTTCGAAGTGGTGGTACCAAGTACACATTAGCCCTCGAACGGATAAGGTTTCGGTTTTCTATTACACGCCATAATCTTCTCGAATCTCGAATACGTATCGGAAGAGCCATTTTTCTCTCGATGCCCTGTGGTCAAGCCAGATTTCGATCCAGTATTGATCATCCAATAGAGAACAATGCAAAATAATAGTGTGGATCATTGATTTGACATTTGCAACCACCATAATCTTCGTGGCTTTCGTGTAATTCAATAACTAATTTTTTTAAATGATTTTAAAAATGTTCTGTATAACTCCAAAGGGTTCCAATGTCAAATTATAAATTAAAAATAATTTTGTTAAATCAATGAAAGTAAGCCTTCAAGACTGAACAACTTTAATTGAAGAATTCAGAATTAAACAATTTTGGAAGTCTTTATGAAATAATTTTATACCGCTTTTCAAAACTGAAGAATTTCAAATTTGAATATTAAGGTTTCAAAATTCATGCGCTTAAAATAACAATTAAAAATAATTTTATCTATTTTATCCAAAAGAATTCAGAAAATTTCAAAGATTTGGCAAAGGTTTTAAATATTTCGAAAGTTTCGCAAAGACTTCAAAGATTTCAAAATTTTTTAAAAGATTTCACAACGATTAAAAAAATTTCACAAAGATTTCAAAGATTTAAAAATGATTCAGATTAATTAATAATTAAAAATATTTTTATCTATAAGTATCGTGTTATATAAATTTGGTCCTTTTATGAAATTTATTTTTCATCTTCTAAGTTTCAAAATTGAGGAGATCTAGTTCCGAGTTTTAATTCTGGTTAATTCTCAAATAATTCTAAATTATTTTCTTTCTTGAATTTTTCCCAACATTTTCGGGGTGCCGCTTGTGGGATTTTTCCCCCTCTAGTGTGGTCACATGGTTTCAGTAACAACCGGTTTACAATGATACCGATGTCAATGCGGTTAAATAATAAAGGACAGGAAACTACGATAGAAAATCTGTTCTTTTTTAATTACTCTTGTCAGCTTGTGGTAGAATCCGTCGAAAATGATTTGAGTTCATCATACAGACAAATACGTCACAGAGATTGAAGAAAAATTTATATGTTTTTAAACTGAACTGGAAGCTTAAATTTTATATTTATAAATTAAGGAATTGGAAATAAATCAATTTTTTGTGTAACAAATTAGTTTATTTTATCCTAAAAATATGTATAATTTTTTAGATAATTATCTACACATAAGATTTGTTGTAAAAAAATCGGTACACATAGCCTACACACCTTCAAAATAAAATGTTTATACATTCACATTCAATAATCAATATATTATATTCTTTTTTTCTATAATTCTATAAATACATATAAAATACTTTCGAAGATTGTTACAATTTTTGTTAATTAAGATTAATTACGTATGCAATGCTTTCAATTTGAAGATTTGAAAGCATTCGCAGAAACGAATTGGCTAAATATTTCGTATCTTAGAATTGAAATTTGGATTGACATTTCGAAAATTTACCTCGCTTCTTATTTCGATTGCGGTAATTTATAAATTCAAGCTCAAACAAAAAGTCTAAAAGAAAACTTTAAAAAATCAAAAGGTACAAAATTCTACTCGTATTGGTCGACCGTCGAAACTTCAATTTTTTCCTCATCTCTGATCGATGCACCCGAACTAAATTTATACATTTATTTTGAGCGATAAGTTTTCGAAAGTAAAGCCAGAAATGCTAGAAATCGGAAAACAATTATAAGACAAATCAAACAGATGATGTCTGTCAAAAAGTCCTCCTAAAATCACAAATAAAAATTTAACTTGTTAATTTTTGTTATTTTAATGAAAATAGAAAGAAGTCTAGTATGTAATATCTATTAGAGATAAAATAGAACTATTAATAGTTTGAATAATAATTTTAGTAACAGGATATTTTTGTTATAAAACAAGTTTTTCAATATTTACGTACTATTAGTAATTGGCAATATTTTGTGTTATATTATAAACATCAACAGTGTAGTATTTCAAAAAATTTAAGAACATGAGATGAAGACCAAAGCATACAAAGTTGTAAGAAGTATCACAAAGAGATTTGATTGATCTTTGCATTTTATATATTTATTTCCTCATCATATTAATACTTGATTTTTTTCTAAAATTGTGGTTTTTATTTTGTTTTTTATTTTAGTCTTATTTTGAAAATAATTTAACTTGAATATTTTTTCAAACTTACTTCCTTAAAATTGTAAGTTTGGAGAACCATATGACCAGATTTTGGACAGGTAGCATTACTTCTAGTGCAGGCAATAGAATCCACTTCCGACCATTGATTAATAAGTAAAGCCTCATTTCCATAACGAAACCAGGACAAATACGAAAACCACTTGAAATATTCTGGCACGGATCTGTATGACAAAAATAGATTTCCCATATTTTTATATTTTTATTCAGAAGAGTATTATTTATTCTGTCCATTTTTCACATTAAATACTCACGCTGTATTTAGGAAGAAACCACCAAAAAGTAAAAATGGAATAATGACTGGAGGTCCTATTGAAAGAGCCATAGAAATACTTGTACTTGCACAGGAAATAAGATAACCTAAAAATAAGGACAAAAAACGAGTTAATTAAACGAAATCAGATGAAAAAACACTGACGTAGTTAAAATAAATTTGATATTTTGTCTGGAAAATAAAAAAAAATGTAAAATCAAAACTTGTTTAAATTGAGCAAGCTAAAAATTAAACTTTCACAATTTTTAATAAAATCTTGAAGTATGTATCTTTAAGTATGTATATTAATCCTTTGAAAACTGCATGATTTAAAAAATATAATCTTCCGAAATAACTTCAAATTTCGATGTACACACAATTGTAATAAATTTAAATCATTTCGAATACCACATTTTAATTGTGTATTCAAAATCTCAAAGAAAGTAGGTAACCCAAAATTTGAAGCATTAAAAAATTATACAATTTTCAAATTAAAACCATGATAACCTGAACAATTTTATACATTTTTATTCTTTATTTTTCTAGTACTTTTAGAATTAAATAATTTTTTAATCTTGAGAGGAATCTTTTTAAAGTGGCAAATTTAGATTCTAGACTCAAAGAAAGTTGAATATTTTGAATGGCAGATCAAACTGACAATAAATTTCATTTTGCATTTGATACACTTGGAAGTAGTGTAACACATACCAAAGAAATAGTTGCGATTTTCTAATTATATAACCATCTATATGATATGTTTGTACAGCCAGTATATAACGTTATAGATAAACCATCGAATATCACAACCATGTCTATTGAGTTGCCGTGTAATTTGAGAATAGAGTAATTCTATCATGTGCATGTAAAAATATGTGTACATTCGAAAAGCGCATCAAATATCAGTCAGACACACGCAATTATTCAGGGACGCATCTCAAACCTAATTTTTAAACAAAAACACTTTTTGCAGTCAAAATATTTTCAATTTTTCTTCATAGTCAAGATTTGGTAAATATTAATCATGTAAAATAAAATTAATAATGAATGTAAATTACTTTCCCCATACCTATTACATAACGATAATCTAAAAGAAACTGGAAAGTAAAAGGAATTGGAAATAATTATATATTCAATTTTGTAATCTATCAATTAATTAAGATAAAAAATGAGTAACTTTTTCTCTTTTTCTCTTATTTTCAGTTCTGTTTATACTTATGTATAAAAAAGTGTTTAATCCCTTCCTGATATAGCTACCAATGCCCATACAAACATTTTACCAGTAGCAAACTAATATCTCATGCTCGTTACCACGGTCATGTTATCATCTTCACATGCATATGAAAGATGAGTCGATATTCAGTGGTTATACCATTTAACCAGGACGCAAGAAAAAAATATCCTGGGAAAATGACAATTCTAAAGGGTAATGAATTGCCAAGATAATTTTTATCATTCAAAATCAAATTTTAATCAAGAGAGTAAGAATTAAGAAAGTTATTCGAAGTTATGTAAAGTCTTATCAGAAATTGTGTGACCTCCCAAAAAAGCCGACTGGTAATCAATTTAACTTGAAATTATATATTTAAGAAAATATATTTACCAAATGAAGTAGCGACGTTTGCTACCAAAGCGACGATCCCAGCAGCGATGAAAAAATGATCAACCCCAGGATAAAGACGAATCATCGGGTAAGAGATGAATGTAAAAATAAGAGGTACAACAATAAATATTGGTGCTTCTGCCAGAGTTTTGCAGAGAAAATAAACATCTGTTCTATACATTCCGTTTCGGTGTTCTCGTAAAAAAATTGGCAACTCTGCACAAAAGACCTAAAAAGAAAAAAGAAAATGAAAGTAAAAGGAAGATTCTGCAAACCTGAATAATAAGATTTTCTCTACTTACACTGATGACTGCAAATACATTTTGGAAAGTCATATTTGTGAGGAAAATAAAAATTGCTCCGTTAATATTCATCACTCCATCTTGATCTAAACGCTGTCCAAAGTAGATAACTCCAATCAAAAGAGACACCATCTGAAAAATAAAATTTTTGTCTGCGAATTTACTGAAGTTTTTAAAAATATATTTTTAATTGAAATATATTGAATTTAACGTACCACAGTTTGTAGGAGCCTAACTTTGATAAGAATTGGTTCCTTAATGACAGAAAGCCAGGATCTCCAAAGCACTGCTCGAAATTGTTCGCACCAGGAAGCCTTGTATGGCGAAGTTCCTCTCGAAGATCCTGTTTTCCAATCCACTAAATCTTCATGGTCACATTGAATTGTTTCAGCCTCTAAGGCAATTTTCGTTCCCATATGGCTTTTTTGAAAATTGTCACAAAATGTATTGATCGAGTGACGACAGGAAACCTCTCGTCCAGGAACAACAGCCAAAATTTGTACGAAGTAGTCCGCTGGGTTGTAATTGCTCGGGCAAGCTGCTCCTAAACTTTTCGTTGTTAAATTCTTATTAATAACGCCAGAACTATTCTTTAAATCGACAAATAAATAAATAATTCGTTTTTATTTAATAAATAAATTTAACATACGACTTGAAAAACGAACAGGCTTGTCCTGCAGTTCCCATAAATGCAACTCTTCCTTCTGCCATTAAAAGAATTTTGTCGAAAAGTGCAAATAGTTCAGAAGATGGTTGGTGGAGGGTTGCTACAATTGTTTTTCCACGTGCTGTAAAACAATAAAAAATCCACAACATTTTGTCCTACTTGATTAATCGTTTTCATAAATTAATTAGAGAAATACCTGCTAGTGCTTTTAAAACGGAAACGACTTGATGTGCCATGAATGAGTCAAGACCGGAAGTGGGTTCGTCACAAAACATAAGTGGAGGATCGGTTAAAACTTCAGAGGCAAAGGAAAGTCTTTTCATTTCTCCACCTGAGAGTCCTTTTAATCTCCCTGGTATTCCTATCACTGTATTTCTACATTTGGTTAAAGCGAGCTAAAAAAAATAATGTAAAAATATTTCAGGAATTTTTATTATAAGAGTTTCTAATATTTAAAAATTGAAAAAATATCTAATATCTTTTTTTTAAATATAAAATATGAACCTCTGAGATGACTTCGTCGACTCTGTGTACCCTCTGTTTAAAGGGAATTTGCCTATTCATCCTGACCATAGCTTGAAAAAGCAAATGTTCTTGTACAGTAAGGGTACCAACAAAAAGGTCATCTTGCTGGACATAAGCCATTCTGGAAGTGAGAACACTGGAAGTGACTCTTTGTCCATTTACAGCCATAGTTCCAGAAGATGTGACCCCTCGGCCAGAACGAAAAGTTAGGGTATTTAAAAGGGTCGTTTTTCCGGCACCAGAAGATCCCATGATGACTAGTAATTCACCAGGATATGCTGCTCCACATACTAAAAAGGACAAGGGCTTAAACATTTAATTTTTATAATAAATTTAGATATTTCATAATCGCATTCAAATTGTTGAAATAGGACCTCTCGGATTGGGACAAGATTTTTTTTCGCTTTATATTAGCTAAATCTGAGTTTCATAATTATTTTTTATTTAATAATATAGAAATTAGAAAATATGTTTTTGAGCTTGCAAATATTTAAGAATTGGGTTTCGATCCAAAAGAATGTACTGTATTAATTGAATTACAATAATATGAATTAATAATTGCACTTACACTCAGAAAAAAGATTCTTTGATTCAGAGAGAATTTCCTTGAATCAAAGAAAAATATTTCTTGGTTCTCAGTCAAAGAAATGGTTTTTTGTTCCAATGATAAAGATATTCTTAATTTTGAAGTTATTTTTGGTTTAATGAAAAATATATATTTTAAAGAAACGGTTTCTTTAATTCAAGACAAATATTTTTCTGAGTGCATATTCTACTAAGTTCGATAATCGAAAATAACTTCGAATTTTTTTGAATCCAAACGATTAGAAATTAACATTTTTTAATTCCCTGAAATTTGTAGTTCCCATTGAAATTCATAAAACTTGAATGAACAATTATTCCAATTGTAAATTGTTTAAATAATTCAAAATTGAGGAATGGAAAGTCTTCAACACGGAAAAATTTTATATTTAGACTTCTAAAGTACAAAATGTAACATAAAAAATTATAATCATTAAACATACAACTACTCAAAATCTTCAATTCAAATGCGTCAAAGATTAAACAATTTTGATTTTAATGCAGACGAAATTGATTAATTTATCAATTTCAAGTTTTAAGCGATTGAGACCAAACAGTTACACATTTTCAGTTTTGAAAATTTGTAAATATAAGTGTAAAAAATGTTGATATCTACATGCACAATTTGAAAATGAAAGCGTTAAAAATGTTTAAATGTGGAAATTTAATGTGACATAATTCTACAATTTGTAATCAAAGCTTCTATACCTTAACAGCTTCTATTTAAAAAGGTTTGTTATTCAAATTTTTAATATTTCACATTTAAAGCGTTTACACTTGAAGAATATTATAATTGGAAACGTTTACAAATGAACAAATTGAAAATGTTGAAAATTTGGAAATTCGCTAACTGAAACGTAAGAGTCAATTTGAATTAATTTTTAATTTTTAAAACCTTGATGTTGAAAAACGTAATGCGTTAAATACTTAAAACTGAAATTTTTAACGCAAATAGTTGAAAAATGAAGAAATTTAAAATCATAAAACTTTTTAAGATTTCAAATAAACAATGAAAAATTAAACAATATTAATCGTGAAGAGTTAAAAAATTAAAAGTTTCAAGTTGAAACACTAGAAATTTAAAATTTTCATTTTTGTAAGTATACAATATTGAAAAGTTTAAATTTGAAGCACTCAACATTTTTTGATGAGTTGGAACCGTTTCAATTTTAAATTTTTGAAGTAGAAGGATTAAAAAAATAGATTCCAAATATGTAACTGGAAAGTGATTATAATAATCTATGTAAATTAACGTTGTAAAATAAATTAATAATAATAAATAATAAGATATATAATAAACATATATATATATAAATAAAATATATATAATATATAATAATAATAAATAAATAAATAAATAAATATTTTAAAATACTATAAATCAATTAATTTAATACTATACATTAATATTTAAATTCAATTTAAAGAATATTTAAAATGTTTACCGTCCTTAAGAAGATGTTTTTGTTGGATCGGTCCCTGGGAATTTTTACAAAAAATTCGATCCCAAAATCGGTCATTTCTGGTTGCTGCATATACATTTACATCACTCCAAGTGTAAGTTATTTTGTCATATGAATCGCCACTTTGACTTTGCCTTGAGTCGTCAATGGGTTCCATCCGCATAGATACTTCTGGAGTGTGACTTTGGGATGTGATCCCAAGATGAGAATCCTTTAAATAAAAAAAAATAATTCTTCTAGTACATAACATTTCGCTGAAAAAGAAAAAAATTAAACAAAAAAATTTCTAACGATAAACTTAAAAGAATTAAAAACGATACAAAGGGTACTTCGAGATTAAAGCTTCTTTTCTCTCTTTTTGCAAAATAATTCCTTGTATTGCTATTATAATTCATTATAAATTATTTTAGCTGAAAAATTATTTTTTAAAAATATAAGTGACCCCCAATCCTGAGTTACAGAAATTTATTCACATGTTAATTCAAGAAGCTTCAGCTTTTTTGCTTAAGAAATTCATTTTAATTAAAAGATCAAATTTTATTATTTACTTACTAACAATAAGTTTGCAGATAAATATGACAGACAACATTTTCATGTGTTTAGATTCACTAAAGCGAAAATAATCTAGGAGATTACCACATGTAACTTATGTTCTTCCTTGACTCTTAAAAATAAATTATTATTATATCGAAATCTTTAATTTCACCAACGAAATTGAAAAGCTCTCAAATTATTTTTCAATAATTATGGTCTTTTCGAAAAATCCTAGTCACTTTTTTTAACTACCATTGACTGAAACAAATCATTTTTGTCTGGTGTTCAATTTCTGATGAGAAGCCAAATGCAGCAACGAACATTATTCTCGATGGGGCTTCAGCAGTTTTTTCACCCTCATTATTCAAACCCATTCCCTTTTTAAGATCAACTAGAAAAATTATTCTCAAATTTGAAGGATAATCGATAATTTCATTTAATTAAAAGTATTTATATAATAAGTTATAGAATTAGAATCAATTATACTGACAACAGCTGAGGATAAAAATTCCTAGAATCAT
>JAUMHM010000078.1:32015122-32026658 GCA_032362435.1 Melikaiella ostensackeni | reverse complement strand
CGTTCAAAGACTTCTGTTTTATGTAAACAAATAGTCAACATAGTCTTACAAAAGATCATTTCACTGGAATAATCTCAGAGCTTAAGGAATTATCACATAATTAATGTAACATAATATTGAATTCGTAAGAGTATTGAGTATCGTGTTATAAATAAATTATATTATTCCTTCAACTCAAGTTGGCTATCAATTTCTTTATAAATAAATCATCAAAAAATATGCATAAAAACTATCACAAGGTGTTTTAAAAAAATGCATTTGACATTTTTCTTTGAATTGGAAAAATGCTGTTTCTTGTTAGAAATTGGAAATATAATTTTTGTAAATTGATCCACTTACAAAAACGACTGATCGATATGAAACTCTTTGCATTCGAACTGAAGTTGAAGTAGAGGGCATGAGCGGCTCCGTTTCATCGGTTGTAGGCATTTTGAATATTAATAATTTCCTTTTTTAAATAAAATATAAGTTCCGATCTTACAATCGCTGAATCCAGTCTCCAGAGTTTTCTGCTTTTCTTCACTGACTAGCTGCACAATGGATCAACCACTTCTTCGAGAATCATACTCACTTTATATTAAATTAAAGAAAAAATTAATTTGCATTTGGATTCAAAAATGAATTTAGAATCATTGACAAAGATAATGAATGAATTAAATTCCTGGAAGTTTATAAATGAATCTAATTATAAATTTTGAATCCACTTTGGATATATAATAGAAAGGGGAAACTTTATAAAATAACCTTGATCAAAAATTACTTTTTAATTAAAACTTTTAGTGGTTTTTTATAGTACTCCATCTGCTTTAAATTAAAACCCTACCCACTTGTGTATATATCCAATTTCAGACCACATCCTGCAACTTACAATTAGTTGCATTAATTTGCGTATAGACAGTTCAAAATAAAGGAATTCTTTCATTAAAAAAAAAAATAATTAAAGATTCAAAGTTTTAGATTTTTTTCAAAAAATTTAATTCTTTATAATCAGTTTTCCAAAATTTCCAAGTAAGAAATAAATCTGTTTTTCAAGTTTGATTTGTCATTAATATTTAATTTTAACTAATTACAACTTATTCTTTATACAAATTAAACATTTTGTCGTACTACTCTATCTGATGCTTTCGACATTTGAAACCTGTCATTCGATACAATTCTCTACTTTCGCGAGTACAAACAGGTTTAGTATTTATTTCTTGTCTAAATTTAATATTTTTAATTCAATTAAAAACATTCCTTACGGTTAATAATAAATTATGATAAATAATTTAAAGATTTGACCATTTAAAAGACTTTCAAAACAATTGAATACTTTTATCTTTCCATACAAAAAATTTCATTCGGAAATCTCATAAAATAATCTAATTTTTTCTTTCCGTAAGTCATAACAAGGACAAATAATTTTAAGTTTAATAAACCAAACATTTAACAGAAGAAGAAATTCTTTTTATTTATCTCTGTCATAATCGTTGATTTACCGCAAAACTTTTCTGTCTTTTTTATGGCGTTGTGGTTGATTTACGCAATGAAATGCCTTTTACGTAAGGAGCTTCAAACAATATAAACCATTCAGTTCTCACAAAGATCCTCATTATGGGGAAGAACAATTAAAATCATTGAAAATTAATTCGTGAAATATAATCATCATATTCAGTGCAGTTATTGTTAAAATTTAAGGTTTTGCAATCACAAATTATCGGTAGTAATTCATAATCGTTATCATTCTTTAATTACAACGTCAAGAGTTCATCACGCTCTTCTGTATTTATCTAATTTTATCTACTTTTAGGGAATTAGCATAGACATTTTTTAAAATTTATTGTTTAATTTATGACTCAATTGTACATTTTTTAAATTTTGACTTCTGTATTTTTATTGGTTGCTGTGCACTTTTTAATCGAAAGCTATATTAAAAAACTTCCTTTGTTAATATTATTTAAAAAATAATTACCCTTGAAAATAGAATTCTATTCTATAAATTCACATGTAAGAATCACTCGCGAAATCATTCCGAGAGCAGGTCTTGGAGTTACTGCCGCGACGAGTGCTACGACATAACTGAGGGTCTGATATTTTTCCTGCTCACTGCAGAACTCTTGAGTTGAGAAGACACGCGCTATTTCTGAACAATCATTTCTCTGATTTCGTATTATTAAAAATGTCGCTCTTTAATTTAAACACAAGCATTAAAAAATAATTGAAGTATAAATAAAAAAATTAACCAGGTGAAAAATCTAACAGGACTAATTTACGTATTACATTTTTATTTTGTTCGTTACTTCGTACAGTGACTTTATAAATAACGCAGACGTACAATGAGTTATACTTGTCGGTATTTACAATGATATTAAAACATAACTTCATTCCTTCTCTTCAATTACGAAAATTTTTGACCCTGGAGAACTAAACTCGACGTGAATTCGAAAATCCTATCTATTTGAATGTCAGAAATAATATTTTTTCACTTTCGGACATTCTAGACTCCAGAAAAAAAAATTCATAAATTTTAGTTAATCTCGTTTGAAGAAAGAAACCCTAAACCTAGGAACGAAAAGGAAAAATTTCCTATTATAAATTGCATAATTTCAGTGCTGTACAAATTTCAAGTTACTACTGAGAAAGAGTGGATTCATACTTTCTTCAATGCAGGCAAAATTTTTCGAAGAATTCGACTTTTTTTATTATTATCATTTTAGTTGAAAAATTCTATTTTGCGAAGAAATCAGTTCTAAATCTATCTAAGCTGAGCAACTGTCATTAAAATTTTTAATGTACAGTTTATCATGTCTAACTAATCCAACTCTTCCTCATCAAAGTCTCATTTTCTTGAACTTGCAAGTTACAAAAGGATTACCTAATACAATTTTCATAATTGCCTAACCAAATTTTCTCTTGTAACTTTACAAAAACACATGAGACTTCAGAAACAACAATATTTACGACTAAGAGCTTTGCGAAATCTTATAAACAATATTAGCGCTGGAGGAAGTAAACATGTTACAGCACTAAGGACCAGTACTGGCCGATTGAGTAGAACATACGACTTCCGATTTCTCTATCGGCGTGAGCAAAAATCACTCATCACCTATAACAAAACTTTTCACGTAAAGATATATATTTTATGTAAGAATTTACTATCACTTCACAGCACTGAGGGGGAAATCCACTATGAAAAGTTGAAAAATTCGAATTGTCTTGTGAAAATCAGTTATCAAAATATTGTTAACTAAGGGAAATGAATTTTCATATCACTTTCAAGACGACTTCAATTGTTTTAAAACTTTAATGTAGATAAAAGTTTTTTAAAGAATAAGTTGCTTATTGCACAAATTTATATTTTGAGTACGTTTCATTTGCTTTTATAATTTTCTGACTGGGGGGTTTTAAAGCCTTTTAAAAAAAATCTAAATTTGAAGCTTTCGAATTTGAAAGCCTTTTATTTGTAAAGCACCCAAATTTAAAGACTTTAAATTTTAGGTGCTTCCAAACTTCTAAATTCTAAAATTTGAAATCTTTGATTTCGAGAGAGTACATATTTAAAATTTAAGTTTGAAATCCTTTAATTTTCGAAAACCCAAAATTGAAAAACTCCATAGAATATTAAAATAATAAAATCACATAAATATCTCAATTTTTCAAACTTTCTAAGCCCGCCTCGCGCTCCCATTTCAGTATACGCTTGTCCAAAATTATGCTACTCAATTTCTCTCATTATCAAAATTGCTCTGACTTTGAAAAAGAGAAAATGTACTTATACCATTACACACTTGCGGAAAGTGTAAAGAAAAGTCTGTTCATAACCGCATTACTTTCCAAGCAAATCGCGTTACCTTTAATCTTTAAAAAAATACTTTTCATAGAATGTAAATCTTAATACTTTGCCTAGTTTTTAAAGCCCAGCAAATCGCCTATCTGGGCAAAGAAGAGAACTGAACCAAAAAAAAAAAAAAGTAAAGTGAGAAAAAGTAAACAGAAACTTCCTTCCTTGTATCCCTTTCCGCTATTAGTTGTATTTTATCATTATCATTATTATTATCACAAATTTCACTGAATTCCTTTCAAAAGTAACGACTTCGCATTTCGAACGACGTTTCTATAAAACGTCGAGTGCTGCTTTGTGATTGGTTCATTTCCTATTAATCATTCCTTCTAATCATATCGGTGCTCGTAGAGACTCTTTCTACGGCGATTTACTCTATTTTATTTACAATCTAAATTTACTATTCCTCATTTTCACACCATTCACTATCAGTCGAAGAAGTTCACAGTAAGTTTTTTGTATTCGTTATACTTTTTACAAGAATCCGAATGACACGAATTATTACAAGATGAAAATGTATTCCCACATTCTCATTATTTATAACTTCTATCATTATATTTTTCGCATCACTGGATTCAAACGTATTGCCATACAAACGAATACATCTGAGCTTTGCGAATAAGGGCGAAAGAATTTCGCACATTTGTCGATTCCCTCATTCATAGAATTTTTCACGTAAGTAGAAAAAGGTCGAGCATATTTCTGTGAAATCTATTCTAGTCTCTAGGTATATCCGTGGAAAAAGATGCAGCAAAATCGCGCTCTAGCCAGTACATATTGCTTTAAGTTATCACAATGCTAGGCACGATTCGATGCATTTTCCAATCGACGGTAAAAAGTACAAAAGAGCTGAAGACACTCGTTTGTCTTACGAAACCCCAGCGAGCTTTCGCTTCAGTACGAAATAATAAGTCAAAATTGAGAAATACTCGAGAAATGTGTCGTTCTCGTCTAAAATTTGTCTAGCGATTAAAAACGAAACAGTCTTACCGCAGAGGAACGATTTAGAATTTATGTTGTTTTGTTGTTCTTCGCCATGTTGTGCGAGGCCCAGTTGAGCGAAGTCTTCCATGAGTTGCAAAGAGCCTCATCAAATTTGCTCCTGAAATGCTTCTGTGCTTCGCTTTCTGACATCTCGAGTACCTTTAAAAAAGGAAAAATTAATAATACGGGATACAATTTTTTTCAATACGGAAGGGATTGAATTTTAAATTTTAAATTTCAAAAACCAATTTCTTACTTGTTTATTGTTCAAGTTGAAAAGCTAGTAAAAAAAGTACAATTTAAATGCTTTTCCAGAACCTTTTAATTTTGCAGCTTTCCTATAATTTGAAGTTATTGAATAATGAAAATTTGGACAATATTTAATTGTTAATTTTTAATGTTTTTGTTTTCGAAATTCTTTAATTTTAAACTTTTGATAGCCTCGAATTGTAAATTGTACAATATATTGTACAAAACTATTCAATATTGAACGCTTCAAGTTTAAAGTTGGTAAATTTTTTTTTATAATCAATTTCATTAATTTTCAGTTTTGAATGCTTAGTACCGAAATTATTTAAATTTGTGGGACAGAAAATAAAAATTGTTTAATTCTGATGGTTTCATATTTGAAAATGGATAATTTCAAATATTTCTCATTTGCAGATTACCTAATTTCGAACTTGAATATATGCATATTCGATTGTAAAAGCGTTTAATTAAAAACTGTTTAATAACAAACGTTTTCAATTTCAAACCCTTCAAACTGCAAATTGCACAAATTTGTACAATTATATTCTACAATTTGGAACGATTTAAATTTGAATCTTTATAATTTTGGATGTTTGAATTTAAAATTGCTTAATAACAAAAGATTTCCATTTGAAATAATTCAATTTTGAACGTGTTCACTTAATAGTTTCAAATTCCATTTAAAATTGTTCAACTATTAATGTTGTTAGTTTGAAATAAAATACTTGTACAATTTGGAAGTATTTACAGTCGATGTGCAAGTCCATCCAAAAAATTGCACATAGAATTCGAAATGGTTCTACTTCAAATACTCGAAAATTGTCTAATTTATGAAGTTTTTATTTGATTGAAAATTTTTTAAAGTTTAAAATTCAAAATTGTTCGATACTTAAGCTTTTCAATTTAGAATTATTGTAAAATTTCGAAAGCATACAATGTTTAATGTTTTGATTTAAAACTATTCAATTCCAAGCACATTTAATTACAAACTTTATAATTTTGAATATTTTATTCTATCTAACTTTGAGATCCTTAAAATTAAAATTATTCAACTCAGAATACTTCAAACTTGAAATTGGTCGTATTTAATATTACACAATTATTATATTTAAACTTGATCAATTTTAAGTATTTTAATTCATATTTTTTAATGCTTTTAAATTAATGCTTTACTATTCAACCCAGTTTTGAATACTTCTTTTGTTCATTTTTGTAAATACTGCATTTGTGTCAAATTATTATAAAGAATCAACTATGAAAATGTCAATTGTCTCTCTATGATATAAAAAATTCTCAGAACATTGAACCCCCAGGTGAGCTTCGTAAATTAATATTATAATTTTAATTTTTATTGGATTTCAGTATGAGTATCACTTTGAAATATTTTATAAACTGTGTACGTATTAAAAATGTACCCTCGAAATTAGTACAAGTAATTTAATTTTACTCACAAGTGTATCTCTCAAGTAATTGAGATCCTTTTCAGACGAGAGTTCTGGAAGACCGGTGGAGATCATCATCGCGAAGAGAGAAAGAATCAATCCTCCGTGTCGTCTCAGAACCAGAAAAGCTTGCTCGCAATAATTTTGGAAGCGTTGGAACTCTACAGCCTGTCCCTTTTTCGTTTGGCCTTTGTTGATAACATGGACGAAGTCATTGGTCAATACAAATGGAACACGTTCTCTTCTGAATCCGAATTTTTCTTTGAAGTGTCCCAGGATATGACCAAAGTCCACGTGAAATAATTGGCCTGATTTCTTCACCATAATATTGTCCGAGTGTCGATCAGCGATTCCAAGGACATAAGTTGCAACGCAGTAACCTGCACAACTTAGTGTAAATTCCTCTATCGCTTTATTTAATTCTGTTTCGGTGTGGTTGTGGTCTTTCAGCCAAGCTAAAAGCGATCCTCTCCTATAAATTTTAAAATAAATTTACTCATTAGCAAACCTAAAACTTAGAAACCTTTTAAACTAAAAGAAAAAGACGCACTTGAAGGCAGCAGTCGCTGAAAAAATTCCTTTCTCCTTCTGTATATTAGCAATCGTCTCCGCATTTAGGACAACTTCAATCAAACCCACTCGATTTTCAGTGGAGATGCAACCGTACGGATTCATGCGTAAATCCAGTCCTTCTGTCTTCCAAAGTTTGTCCATTATTCGCAACATTTGTAATGTCAGCATGTCCTGTCTCAGATCGTCGCCATGTTTCAAGATGATGTAAATATCGTCTCCGTAGGGATCAATGTTCTCAAACACAAGCCAAAGAGGACGTCTTTTACTATCCATTACTCTACATTTTTCGATTCTGAAAGCACAAAGAAAGAAAATCGTTAAATATGCTTTCATAATAATTCCAACTCGAAATGAAATTGAGGGGTTGACTACTCGACTTTTGAATGTACACCAGATTTCAACATTTCAAAAGGTTTCAAAGATTTCAGAAGATTTCACAAACATTTCAAAGATTTCAGAAAGATTACCAAGCCTTCTAATGAAATATAAAATCAAAATCTACATACTTAATTCGCTTCCATCTAAAGCTTGGATCCAATGGATTGAGGACATTTGAGAGAGCCTCCTGGCAGTGAGGTTCCTGAACAAAGTCTTGAAAAGCCTGCAAAACGGCCTTGCGATCCTTCCCTCGCAATTTGAGCTGCTCCATACAAGTTTTCAATTTGTCTAGACATTCCATTTGCTTGAAGAGCGCCTTCATGTGTTGTTGACTGCCTCTGCAATATGCCTCGAGAATTAGACCAAATCGAACCGACACAGCGCCGACTTGCATCTCCGATCTGTGAAAGAGAGAAGTAGAGAGTTAAGCACAAATATAATTAAATAAAAGCCGAAAAGTATTATTTAATTGTATAAAGTTTACCGAAGATGCCAAAAGAGATAGTGTCCAATCCTTTGGTTATTAAGTGCCCGTCTGAGAAGGAATTCCGTCAACTCACAGGACAAATAATTCTCGTGTTTCAAGGCCTGTACGAGTTGAAGTAAAAAAAGACTAAGATCTTCGTCACTAACTTCGAGCAGACATCGAACAGCAAAGCTTCGAACGTTTTGATCCGCGTAGGCGTAATCCAACAACTCGAGGGCACTCTCTGCTGATAGTTTTGGCCATTGCTGTATCAGTGCAGTGGCTTCTGCAACTTCCCTAATAATTGATAATCAAGATATTAGTTAAAATTTTCAATTTTCTACTATTTTCTATTTTTTATTTCAATTTTACCTGTGGTCATTCCACTCAACACAATGAAGAAGTTTGGCTAGAAGAGTCGGTATTTTCCGCAAACAGTGATGTCTTAAAATCCACATAGTCTTTCTCTCCTGTTCGTGAAGCTCGTGTAAAGGATCTCTATCCGCTAACGCTCTCAGTTGATCCAATTGCTGAAGCGTATTTGCATCTGTCTCCTCATTAGGTTCTTCCTCAATCCTCTCTTCGGATGATTCTTGAAGCTTCGCGGCATACTCCACCATTTTTTCGGGCGAGGGATAGAGGACGGATTTGTCCTTTCCGTAACTGTATGACAGAAGAAACAAACAAGTTTAACAGGGAAAATAAGGACAATGTTCTGAGAACTATACACAGTGCTCCTTAAGCACCGATAGGTTCGATTAAAATGGATCCAAAAACTGTTTGGATAGGTTTTTAGATGACTATTCGTAGTTTCAAAAACTACTTACCGTGAAATCGTAGCTGATACTTTTCTCGAGATACATCAAAATTACGAGATATCTTGAGAAAAAAATCAGCTATGATTTCACGGTAAGTAGTTTTTGAAACTATGAATAGTCACCTAAAAACCTATCCAAACAGTTTTTGGATACATTTACGGGAAAAGTGGACTTTTTTAATGGATCCAGGAACTGTTTTGATAGGTTTTGAGATGATAATTCATAGTTTCAAAAAATACTTACCGTGAAATCGTAGTTGACTTTTTTGTCGAGATATCTCGTAATCTTGAGATATCTTGAGGAAAAAATCAGCTACGATTTCACGGTAAGTAGTTTTCGAAACTATGAATAGTCATCTAAAAATCTATCCAAACAGTTTTTAGATCTATTTTAATTGAACCTATCGTTGCTCGCTGAGCACTGTGCAAAACTAACAGGGTGCCCATTTAAAAACTAAATTTATTTTCTAAAAGTCTTACCCTTCATATTTAGACCTTTTATGAAAATAATAAACCCCTATTTTTTGTTTTTCCATATAATTATTTTTTAATTTTCGCAAGAAGTTTAAAGTTATGTAACGTGTAAAATTAAAACTTATAAGAGGAAAAAAGAAAAAAATGTCCCCTCAAATTTTTACTTCCATGAAAAAAGGCCTTTCATATTGTACTTCTCTCTAAAAGAGTATTTTGGACATGCTCAAAGCATTCAAAGAAAAAAATCGTTTTTCCTTAAATTTTTCTCTAAATTTATGAACTTTAGAAACTACATTATTAGAGAAAAAGATTTTAGTTTCTTGCTCTTACCTTTTTCAACTTATACCCTTTTTTATGGACACTATTTCACTTCTTGTGAAGAAAGGGGGGTTTTCTCACCTTTTCTTTAAAATTATGAACTTTAAGAGCCTACATTACTGCAGAAAAAGATGTTAGTTTTTTACGGCTATCAGTTTTCGTTTTTACCTTGTTTATCTGAATCCCTTTTTATGGACAGTGTTTCCCTTTTTTAAGAAAAAGGGATTTTTCTATTTTTCTCTTAGACTATAAACTTTAGAAGTTACATTTTTGGAGAAAAATATTTTAGTTTTTTTGCGGCCGACATTTATTGTTGTTACGTTTTATATCTTAATCTATTTTTATGGACACATTTCACTTTCTTGTGAAGAAAAATTGATTTTTCACTTTTTCTTTAAAACTGTCAACTTTAGAAACTACAATATCAGGGAAAACATATTTATTTTTTTTGCAGCCGAAATTTTTCTTTTTTACCTTTTTTTTTTATCATAAATCGTTATTATAGTCAATATTTTACACCTTTATGAAAAAAAACATTTTTATTTCTTTTCAGAAATAGTTCCTAGTTAAAAGGGTCTAAGATATAAAAGGTAAGAGCAATAAATGTCGGCCGAAAAAAATTAAAATATTTTTCTCCAATAATTTAGTTTCTAAAATTCATGGCTTAAATGAAAGTGGAAAAAGCCCTTTTTCTTCACAAAAAAAGTGGAACACACTCCACAAAATGGTTTGAGATAAATAAAGGAGAGTAAGAAATGTCCGCCGTAAGAAGCTAAAATCTTTTTCTTGAGTACTTTATTAAGACTATACCGTTTATTACATATACATCTATAAAAACATCAGTAAAACATCATTACAAACAAATCACATATATGGTACATCGATCAACCACCAGTAAAACATCAGTAAAGACATAAGTACAATGTTATGTTATTTCCAGCATTTCCAACATCATTCTGATAAATTTTTTACAGCTGTGTCAATTGAAGATAAAATACACTTCCAAAATATCACCTGCTCAGTACATTTCGTTGATTCAGTAAAGTATTTTGCTTTAATTTCTGTAAATCGAGGGCAATCGTTCAGAAAATGATCAAGATCAACTCTATCGACAAAACAAAACAAGCATCGATCAAAACTAAAAATTTTGTACCTTTTACCCATCAAAAAATTATATACTGAGTGACTATTTGCGAGTCTTAGCTGAGCCAAACCCCTTTTAAAATTTAAGTCCATTCTACGAGTGAAATAGGGCTGAGCTCCATGATGTAAGGAGAGATAAGGCCTCCATATCTCTTCTGAGCGAAGCTTTCATGTAACCACTCGAAACCACACTCGCACTAGAAGCCAGACAAGTCAGAGAGGTCTTGCTTCATAAGTCCAGCATGTTGCATGCTTCGAAATAATGTCTGAGTTGCGAAAACCAGTTCACATAATTATTTCTTGACTTTGACCGTGACAGTTCAATTAATCTCTCTAAGCACTGTCTTAGATACCGTGAAAAGTCCATACAAGAAATTTTTCCAATCCAAGACAGAGTCCTAGCGAGTACAACCGAGGACAATGATGGCCTATCCACTTCCAATCGCCCCGTGTAGTTGTCTTACACAATTCCTGGCGCTGTTGCGGAAAATAACAATCTTAGTTTTACTTGAGTTTATAACTAATCCATTTTGTATACAAGACAGCCGCAGGGCCTCGAGTTTCCTATTTAATTCGATGGGTGTATTTGATGAAAGGACCAAGTCGTTCACCTATGCTAACAGTAAAATTTCCAGCACACTATTCACAGAGAGACCTCAACAACCTTGATTCACTAAAAAACGTTCGAAGTCACTAGTATACGAGGAAAATGAAAGAGGACTTGGTACGTCTCGCTGCAGAACACCCTGTGATACTTTAACATATTCCGTTGTACCATGATTAGTTCTCATACAAGAATAAGCATTTTCCTAAAAATTTCTAAGAATATTTATCAATTTCGAACTTACACCAAGAGTATGTAATTTGTTCCA
>JAUMHM010000078.1:31992411-32011445 GCA_032362435.1 Melikaiella ostensackeni | reverse complement strand
TGATCAGACATTGTCAAAACTGTCAACACTTCAAGATCATTCAACAATGCAAGCCCGTCAACCGAGGTCCAAACCAGATCAATTACACTTGATCCTTAACATCGTCTAAACATAAAATCCGCAGGTGAATTTTTTCGGGATCTACCATTCAAAAGACAAAATCCATTATTGCCCATAAACATAGCCAATCGCCTACCCCTATTATTTATAACCGAATCATTCCAGGTCCTAACAGCAGAAAAGTAGTTGCAGTTGAAAAAAATATTTTCGTCTAGATCATTAAGCATGTCATGTATTGAGGACAACACTACATCAAATTCTTCCAAAAATGTATTAATATTCGAAAGAGGTCAGATGTAGACAACCCCCAATATAAACTCTGTCGCTTTACGTCTAACCTTAAGCATAATAATACATTGAGAAGAGTGAATTAAGTATGTAGAATATACCCGACTGTTCAAAACTACCAAAATACCTTCTTTGGCTCTGCCTTTGGTTGCGTCTCTCCAACCTGGCGAATGGAACAACTGCATATCCCTGGAGCAACCTGAAGTGCGCAAACTCAGTGATTCCACCCAAGTTTCATAAGCGCAAAAAATATCCGAACGCTCTTTATTACCTTTAATTAAGTCTTCTACCTCACCAGATGCGATTCCTTCATCTCCAACGTATAGCTTGTTTTTTTTAAATATTGGCATAAATTCCGGCCTTCTTCAAGCGCTCTTCCTGGGTACGAAGTTCTTATCTCTGCTCCATTTCCTGCTTGGAACGATCATTTGCGATGAAGAGATTAAGCTTTTTAAATTCCGATAGTTTAGTGAAGACATGTTTCACCCATCTTGCTGCAATGAACTTGACGAGGACCGGACGATTACCCATATTTCTTCCTAGTCTGAAAACATCCGCTATAGCCACCTCAGGTAAATCCAGATTAATTCTCTGGAATGTTGATATTATTGTATCGAGTAGGTCTGTATAATTGTCATCGTCCTTCACACCAACGATAACAATGTTGTTCGATATTTCTCTACGTTCTGCATTATCTAGTTTTTTTCCATCCCAAGCACTTTCACGGATAAAGACCCCATATTAGATTTAATTTCTTTAGAAATATCATAGGACTCGCGTACATCTTTTCGTAGCTTATTGTGCGAACTTTTAAGTTCTTCCAGGCTCTTTGTAAAGTTATCAAAAGCTTCCTTCAGGTCAAAGCTATCCATTGTGAGCACAACACTTAAAAAACATTAATCCATATAGTCAGAGATTGCAATGTTAAAATCACAACACACTTTATGTACTTAACAGAACCGGGATTGCCAATCTTCAAACTGAGTTACAAGCGCTACAATACAATGTACACGATTTTAAGTTGCCTGGAGCGTACATACAACACGTCTACTGGCTACCGTAGTCCGATACCGACTAAAAATCTTTTTCTTCAACAATGTGGTTTCTGAAATTCACAGTTTCATGTCAAAAAAAAATTTTTAAATTCCCTTTTCTTCACAAAAAAGTGAAACGGTGACCACAAAAAGGGTCCAATAATGTAGTTTCTAAAGTTCCTAGTTTTAGAGAAAAATGAAAAAGAAACCAATTTTTTCATTGAATGCTTTGAGCATGTCCTAACATACTTTTTTAAAGAGAAATACAACTTGGAAGGCATTCTTTTCATGCAAGTAAAAACTTGAGGGGTAAGACCTTGACATTTTTAAAAACTTAAGCTATTTTCGTAATCAAAATCTGCCATTTTTAAATATTTTAAAACTTGTACCCGATCAGTTTTTTTTTTTTAAATAATCAAGTTCTCCTATTTTTCTTTTTTAAGTTTTACACATTGGATAACTTTAAACGTCTTGCAAAAATTCAAAAATAATTATATGAAATAGTAGGGATTATTTATTTTCTTAAAATGTATAAATTCAAGGGGTAAGACTACAAAAAAAAAATTAGTTTTTAAATGGGCACCCTAAAAACTAATTGAATCCGTTTGTCGAAAAGGGATCTGAGTAATGTTTTGGTCAAAATGAAACTAGATCCGCACAAAAGGCCTACTACATGTCCTCTACTAAATTCTGTAATAAAAATAATATTCATTATATCTAATTAATTTTGAAATTGATTAAAAAGTATAATGATTGTTTAAAAGGAATCTCAATAAATTTTCAAATGTCTTTCGGTATTAGAGCTTAAAATCTAACTTATACTAAAAAATTCGTAAATAGAACTAAATAATGAAAATAAATTTAACCACATGAATGGACATTATGGACAATAATTTTAGAAAATTACAAAAAGAAGTTAATCCAGAAAAAACTCTTCAATACAGAGAGAAAAGTAAAATCATGATTGTTATTTTATAGTTAAAAACGAATCTAAGTATCGGGAAAAAAATAATTTTTTTTGTTGATAAACGTCACTACGAAAGAGAGAAATAAAATATGCATCGTGGAAAAGGATCTTAGCAGGAAAGTTAGTTAGATTTATTTTCCTCTCTATGAAATGTTTCTTGTCACATTTAAAGACAAATCAACCTGGAAACTCCAAAAACACGATACGTAAGAGTTTATTAGTTTTATTTGAAAGTAAATGTTACTATCAATTCAAACTGATATGAATTCACTGTTTTTGATTTTTCTCGGAATCGAATTTTTAGTGGTCGGGACCCTTTTTGAAAAACGGCTTCAATTTTAAAGTCTTTCAAACTTACTTTGGAAACGTCAGCATCAGGGCAGCAGCTCGATCGATATGAGGATTGGAGACGACGGTTCCAAGGGGATGAAGCAGATCATCATTCTGCATGTCCTCAGCATAAGTCCATGTGTAAAGCGTCATCGCGCCGGTTTTGAGCTGACTTTTAAAGTCGTAAATCGTCGTGTTAGCCCAACAGAGGGGATTTATGAAGTACTCTTGTTTCGAGTCCTTTACCAGTCTTCGACTTTTGAGCCCTTTTGCAGTCTTGCTGATCTCGTAGAGCACGAAGCATAGCCTCGCCATTCGAGGTATATCCCTGACTTTGATGTCGAATTTGAGCGTTTCTTCCCATTCGCAACTTCCATCCAAATTTACTACCGTTTCTTTGGTTTTCTGACTCTCGCACAAGGATTTTCCACCGTGGAAAAGGCCAGATTGCAGACCAATCTGAAACAAGGAGAGATATTTTTAGATTATAATAAACAAAGGAAATTTATAAAAATAAAATAGTATCTAAATGAATTTACCTCTACAGTGCGATGAGCAGCGTCGCAATTAAGTCTCGAAATTCCATTGACGTTGAACATAAACTGGTCTTCTATTTTCAAGACTGAAATATGTTTTCCCTTTTTACGCAGCGTTAATGTGGAGAAGGAAGGTCTCGCACGTTTTAAAGTATCTGCTTCGGGGTTTTCAAATGCATTTTCTTTGTCGGTAGGCACATTTTCTACGCTGAGAACTAAAAGAACTGGTGTGCTGTCCCTTGATATACATTCTTGAATGTATGTGAATTGGATCAGAGGATATTCTCCAATAAGGAATTCTTCTTGTCCACAGACTTTTAGTATAAAATCGCCAGGTCTCTCCCCTCGTGACATCATTGTGTTTGCTCTTTTGTTCACAATTTGCACGAGCAACTGATGCGGAGTTGTCGACTGGGACACTTGAAAAGTGAAGGTCGTCTGTAAATTAAAAAGATAATCTCATAAATTGAGTACAACTATTTGCAAGAAAAACGTTCAAGACTTCGGAGGATCAGAGTTCATCAATTCTTGTACGATTAGAAACTTTGGGCAAATATTTCAATGTACTTTAAATATATAAAATATATAAATATAATAATCGATGAGGGAATTGTATTGACCCACAATCAGTGGATTTTATTAAATCTGTAAAGAATTACATAATTTCTTGTAGGGACGCAAATTTACAATGAGAAAAATGTTTTTCTTTGGTTCATATCGTAGTTAGAAAATTAAGTATAAAATACGAATTGTCAATAAAACTATTATAGTAACAAATTCTTAAACAATTATTTTTAAAAACTATGGCGATGTACATTTAAGAATAAAAATTTATTCAATTTTCAAACAAGTTTTTAAACAAAAAATTATTTATTTTATTTTATAACCAAATTTGATATATGTATATACTCTAAAAATTTAAGAAATTAAATTCAGAATAAATCAAAATTTAGGTTCTTCTTTAACGTCCAACATTTAAATTTTAATACAAAATTCTTGGAAATAAACAAAAAAAAATTTTGCACAAATTTCATCGCTAGATTCTTAGTGTTTTTCATTTCCAAGAATTTTTTTTCGTATTTATAAAATCGTGTTAGTTATAAAAAATATACATACTTTGACAAATTTTTATAAACATTAAAAAAATAATAAGTCTTTTCGAAAAATAATTTTTTTAATATTATAAAAAATTTATAAATATTTGATGTTCTCCAAGGAGAAATAATTAATAATGCGATTCTCCCTCGTGTTATTTACTCTGCTTTACCGACAGCAATTCGTAAACAATAACGTTCGATATTTGAACGACGAGTCGACGACCGTTACAAGTTGCTTGACTCTGAACTTTAAATCTTTCAAACTCTTATAAATATACAAAACTTGTGATAAAATAGTGAATGAATTTCGGTAATTTGACAAAACTAAGAACTTTCTATTTGAAAATTAAAATATTAAAAACTGACATAGAAAAGCCAGAAATTTGATACACGGATCCTAACCTCAAAATGTCGGAGGTGTCATTCACAAACAGCGGCATTGAATCGTTATTAAATGAATCTTTGCAAGAAACTTCGGATCTTAGGAATCAGGTGACTAAATTAACGAACAAAAATGAAGAATATCAACAAAAGAATCATGTATTGCGACGTGAATTGGAATCCATGAGTGCAATGTACAAGGAAGTTAAGGAACTCCTGGAGGAATCTTCGAGTCAGCAGTCAGAAAAAATTGATCAGAAGGTCCAGGAACTCACAGATAAGTAAGCAGAATTGTTGAAAATTTACTTAAATGTGCAATATTTTATTTTTAAATTCGTGATAAAGTATTACGAAAATTTTACAAGTAAAAATGGTTTTATTTGTTTTAGAGTTCAAACTCAAAATTCTCAGAAAAAGTAGTTTATCGTATTTCTATAGGAAATGTCGATTCAATAACATTTAAAAAATATTATTTATTAGTTTATTTATTATATTCCTTTTGAAAATTCAAGAAAACGTTTACTTTCACACAAGAAGTTACGTTTTCAAAAGTAAATGTTATTGAAATATTTCACTTATTTCCAGATTTGTTAGTAATTGAGCAATGTAGAATCTTAACTAAATAAATTAAATTTCTGCTGCACATTTTAATCAATTATTATATATTTTTAGGCACAATCATGAAAGAAGGTGTTACGAGGCTCGCATAGATGAACTAGAAGAGGATTTAATCTCAAAAATAAACGAAAATGCTGAAATGCGAAATGAAATCGCAGAGTTAAAACTAAAAGTGAAAATGCCAGCTATACAAGAAAACTCAGTTTACGAGGAGGAATCAGAACAGCAAGAAAATCACATAGCCGAACTCATGACTCTTTTGCAAGAAACAAACAATAAAGTCCTTGAATATGAAGAAACTTGCAAACATCTTGAAACTCAAAATTCCGAAATGCAAGACATAATTCAGGTAATTAATAAATTGTTTTATCTAAATGGTTTGACTAAATCAGCTTTAATCAAAGTAAACATTTTCAGGGTTTAAAATTAAGAGTGGAAGAAAAGGACCAAGTAATAGAAATCACTCAAGAAGAACTTGCAGAATGTCGTACAGAGTTAAATGCTCTAAAAACTGCCCCTGTTCCTGGTTCTAAAAAAGGTAAGCAATTTTTTATAAAAAACTTGAATAAAATATGTAAATAAGAGATAAAACAATTGGATTATTATACAATTAATTATAGGGAATTCTTTATTCGCGGAGGTGGAAGATCGCCGACAAGTGATGATGGAAAAAATGAATTCGATGCGAGCCAGTTACCACGAAATGAAGCGATCCTATCTTTCTAAGGAGAATGAAATTAAAGTTTTAAAAACCGAAAGAGCTGCCTTAATTAGAAAATGGGAGGATTCATCTATCGAGGCTGTCGAGCAAGAAACCGCGCTTGTTGATGCTTACAAAAACAGAATCGCGGATTTGGAAAAAAAACTGAAGGATGAACAGAAAAAGCATAAGCAGTTGCAAAATGAAGTTCAACAACCTAGTTCGAATATAAGGTAGGTTCAAGTAAAACTTGAATTAAAATTCACAATTTAATCCGCAAATTATACTCCACATTGTATATAAAATCAAAATCATTTTCAGTTATTTCCAGTCCTTGCTGAACTCGAAGAAGAAAGAAATCGAGGAACTCCGCACGCAAATTGAAGACAATGCAATTCGAACTTTACTCGAGGAGGAAAAGGCTTACAAATTTGGAAAGCGGTTAAGATACTGGAGATATAAAGCGATGTCGTTAGAGGTAATTGTATTTTTTTAAATCATAAGACATTTAAGAAATATATTGTGCTTTCAATTCATAAAAATTTGTACTAAAAACTATTCCTTTTTATTAGTTTGACGTTTGGGTTGTTGACTAGTGTGTGTAAATTTAGGTTTGTCGATCTTCCGACGGTTTTTGATCTACTAGTCGTTTATATGTATAAATAATTTATCACACGAGCTTTAGTCCAGCGACGCCGGATCTCATCAGGATACGTATATAGTTATAGAAACAAAACTGTGAAGCAGTTGGGAAAACAAAGATTTAAAAATAACATTGTAGTTAAGATGTAATAAAAATGATTGAAAGTTAAATAAAAAAGACATTATAGTCATTATATGCAAGTAAGATAATCCACTCCTGGACATGCAGCCATGGTGAAAAAGAGTGCTGCCCATAATATAATTTATTGTAAACACTAGTAATGTACTGCATGTCTGGGAGTGGATTATCTTTCTTGCATGTAATGACTATGTCTTTTTTAATTTTCTTTCAATCATTTTTATCACATCTTAACTACAATGTCATTTTAAATCTGTTTTTCCAGCTGCTTCACAATTTTGTTTCTATAACTACATAGTAACCTGATGAGGTCCGGCGTCGCTGTACGAGAGCTCGTATAATAAACTATTTATAAATATACACGACTAATAGATCAAAAACCGTCGGAAGAACGACAAACCTAAAACTATTCCTTTTTATTTCAAACAGGCGAGTTTTTTAGCTGTTCAAAGTCAACTACAAATGGATCCAAATTCATCTTCTATGGAAATTTTGCACCTGATAAAGAAACAAATGAGCGACAAAACTCTAAAAGCAGATGCCGATATTGATGACGAATTCGAATTGAGCTTGAAGCCACAAATAGTAGACGAAACCAAAGTCTCACTCGACAGTTTGATCCAACCGAAATCATTTTTTCCTCCAAACATGGACTCCACAGAAAGTTCAGAAATGTCTCTCACGAATATCGTAGATGATACAAAACTCGTATCAAATCAAAACTGTTTTTCGTATCAGAATGAAAATTCTTTGAGTAAAATGTCTCACACTGTAAATCGCATGATCGATATGTCGATGACGGAAGTAATTGAAACGGAGAATCAGGATAGTACATTGAAAATTGAATTCGAAGAAGAACTCGTGAACTTTTTACCGACTTCTGCAAGTTCTTGTTTACAAGAAAACGCAGAATCAAATATGCAACTTGTTCCATTTAATCCAGAGTCTTACTCTAATAAGGAAAATATTTCTACTGCAGGTAACGCTTCGATATTGAAATCAGCTTTGTCGAAAACAGGAAAAGGACAAGACGAAATTAAGGAAAAAAAAGCTCTGCGGTTTACAGAAGACACAAGCGATCCAAAAGAAGGTTTGCTTAAAAGACTGAAGAATCAGCAAAAGAAATATCCTGTCCTTTTTATTTCGAGCAAACCGAGTAATTGATTTTAGAATTGAATTTTATCTTCTGGATATAGAAAATATATGTATGAAGTGGATTTACTGTTAAGAAAATAAACATATTTTTAGAAAAATGCATTGAGCTTTCAATTTTTTGTTTCAAATTTAAATTATTCAACTTATAACTTCAAAATTTGGAACTGTGCAATGTTCAAGGTTTTAATTTAAAATTGTTTAGATTATCACGTTGATTCTAAACGGTTTACATTTTTAAGTTATTTCATTTTGAATGTTTCAAATTTAAAAGTATAAAACTTTAAAATACCAATGAACCTGTCGAATAAAAAATATATTTTACTCACCTCTGTATTTTCAAACTTGGTGAGCAGAACGATATTTCCATCCTTGAGTCTGGATTCAATGTGTTTCGGCAGGATTGGATTATTTGCTAGCCTTGAGGGGAACTGATACTGTATTTTCTCAGCCCACGATTTCTTTTGTCTACTGAGCGCAATTTCGTCTCCGAGAACTCTCATTTTCCATCTGAAGTCGTTGACTTCGGAATTCTTGAGAGCTGAGAATTCATGCAACCCTTTTCCGATCAGAAGACCGATTTGCGAGTCTAGATTTCTGTCTCCTTTCACTCCCTCACGCTCGATTACTTTCAGTACTGAGCAAAAAGGCTTTATATCGCACAGTCTTCTGGTTTCATCTCGCAACTCTTCTGCCTCTGCGTTTGCATTAATACAAGAGAAAACGTAGGAGGATGCATCTTTTAAAGTTCCGTGTAGTGGATACTTGCTCGCTTCGTCCCACAGATCCTGCATATTTTAAAATGTATTAGAAAATGGGTTTTCTCCTAAGAATGAGACTTGATGATAGAAATAGATTTCATGATGAGGACGTATTTTTTATATTTCATTTATCAGAACTTCTGTTGATGATGAAAAAATCACAAGTTCTGGGTATTCCCACGGATAGGTCTACGACTGTACGTGCGTCACATTTTTCGTGGAAAGGACCTACTTTAGCAAGAAAGAACCCCGCACAAAAGAAACTAGTCATAATTGGTCCAAGTCCTTGTAGGAAATATCTTCTAGTTTCATAAACTACTAAACAAATGAGTGTTAGTAAAATCCACCGAAAGACACTTTCCCATGTATTTTGTGCGAGGTCCTTTATTTTTCACTTTACCGATATTGTGCATAACACGGATAGCCTCGATTAAAAGTTCAACCCAAAAGTGCTTGCAGATTCAGTTTCTCTTTTGTACGTGTTTCGGGGATAATGTCAACATTTCATTTTTAAACATATTTGTTTTTAGTTCAGTAACAATGTGAAGAACATGTTCTATGAGTTGATATTTTATAATGAAAAACTTTATTTTTTCGACTGGAAGAAGTCCAAAAAATAAGTTTTTTCCTTTTAAAATATCAATTTTTTGTTTCCCAGGCGTTAAATTTAGAATATTTTACACCCCGAAGTTCTTTTTATGTTCATTAGATTATTACGGTTCCTGAGCTTCAGAGTAAAGAAAAATTGATTTCTATCTCTAAAATGGAAGGAAAATCATTTGTAACTATTAATAATCTCATTTTTCTCGAAAACGACACAAACTACAAATAGCAATTCACAGTTCAAAATTGTTCTATTTCCTTAAATTGATAAAATTATACCCTTACCAAATGTTTACCTCGCGCTGGAAAATTACCAAAATGTTGAAAATGAACAAAATGGTGGAGGTTTTCCTGAAAATTTTGAAAGTCGATTTTCTCAAAAACCCCACCAATTTTTTTGCTGAATTGGTACTCGAATGACGAAAAAATATTGAAAGTTTCATGCGGGCCAAACTATTTTCCTGGTCAAGTGAATTTTGTTTAGAAAAATTTAATTTTCGCATTTTTCTTACAAACAATGACAGATTAGACAAAGCGTTAAGAAGTTTGCTCGTTTCAAAAAGATCTACAAAAATACCTCTTACTCTTTCATGATATCTTTTATCATTCGCGAGGAAATTAAAGAAAAATCAATTAAAAAAAATTATCGTGGCCACAAAAATGATTTGGTCTGCATAAATCTTACAGAATGTCTTCTTTTAATAATCACGAATTTTTGAAAAATATTGAATAAAATAAAAAAATTGGTTTTTCTATGAAATCAACTTTCCATGTTTTCAAAATTCAGCTGGGAATATAATGTCAAATTTAATAAAGAACCGCACTTTCTTTATTTAACCTTAAATATTTTCAGAAAAACTCCCGCCATTTTCAACATTTTTGTCATTTTTCGGTAGATTCCAAAAGAGGACAATTAAACCCACCAGAGTCAGGAAATAAAACTTAAATATCTTAATCAGGTAAAAAGTTAGAAAGGTTTAAAGAAAAAAATTGCATTTTTTTGAAAACAGCCCTAAAATTTCAAATACTCATAACTTCGCGAAAATGATTTTTTTTTCAAAACGGTAAAATATGTGTCGTCTTATTTCCTTTGAAAAAAAAACATATTTAAGAGGCAAGTTGCACTGCATGCCTGATTTGAAATGGATTCAGTCTCTTGTGTAATTATTTAACAAATTTTTCCAACAAAAAAATTGAAAAAATCGACTAAAATAACATTTAGTTTAACGAAATTCAACATTTTATTTTTAAAAACGTTTGTTTCTTGTTCGGTAACAATGTTAAACTAAATGCACTTCTATCGACTTTTAATTTTTAATTTGTTAAAATGCACAAAATAAACATCTAGTGAGGGTATAATTTTATAGATTTCAGGAAGGGGAACATTTTTTCACTGTGAACTGCTATTCATATTTTGCATCATTTTCGAAAAAATGAGATTTTTAATTGTTAAAAATGAAAAAATCGTTTTTCTCAAAAACGCGTAGTGAGATCTCTTTCTTTCTTGGCTTAAAGTAACCAGGGGGACATCCCCAAAACACGTACAAAAGAGAAACTGGATGTACCTTACTTTCGTGTTTAACATAATCGAGGCTAGCTGTGATAATTTAGGTAAAAAAATATATAAACACATTTCTTTTTCAATTTTTCTAATTTGCCCAACTTGCAAACTAAAATCCTTGACAATTTTTTCCATTATATTGGCATTTTAAAATAAATGAAAAGAAAAAACTATTTTTAAATTTAAAAATAGGAGGATGAAAGTAAAATTCGTTCGTAGAAAGTTTCAAATTTTTGCTTCTTTCATTATAGAACATATTTCCAGGATTTCAATCTTAAATAATAGAAATTACATACAATTAAATTTCTTGTTTTTAAATTTCTTGAACATGAATCTAAACATATTTACAGTCGAACTTTCAACAGACGAAAAAAAAAACATTAAAATTGAAAATTCTCCGAAATATTTTCAAGAGCCAAATTTAAATCTTACAAAACAGTGATGAGGTATAAACAAAGACAGTGAAATATTGTTTTCTTTCAATGAAATGAGAATTCTGGTTTTTTCCTCATTTCAACAAGAAAGGAACTTTAAAGACAAGAAACGATATGCAATTAAAAAGCTACTTTCCTATCCTAATTAACTAAAATAGGGAATTCTCTTAAGTAAACAAACAAATCAGCAAAAATCAAGATTTCCCCAGAATGTTTTCAAGATACCAATTTAAAAGTTACAAAACAGCCAAAGATGCAGTATAAATAAAAGCCGTGAAACCTGGACTCTAATTTAAAATAAGAATAGCCTACCTCTTTGATTTCGGTGAGAGTTGTATTGCGATTAGTCTCCAATGGGATGACGACTCCATTTGGCATAAGACACGTGAGCTCAACAACTTCTGTTGGAGTCTTTGTCCAAAAGTTGTAAGTGTACGCACTAGGTGTGTGAACCATGATGTGGGCTTGTTTTTTTCAATCGAGGTACCAAAATTTAATTACCAGTCCACGTTGGACTGTCGCCTATGACTCACAGCAGGGGATAAACACTTCCAGGAACGGTGTTCCATATTCCTAACCTCATTAAATTCAGTCTTTTCTCTCGTATTCGCAAAAAGCCTGCTTTGTTTCCATTATGTAAGCCAAAATCTGCACGATGTAAATCATGTAAGTGTCAAAGTATTTTTTTCCTGGTTTTCCTGATGCCGAGCACATTGATCAAAATTTCTTATCCCATATCTCTCAAATCGTAATCACTCAAGGCACGACGAATCCCCGCTTTTTCACGCACTGAAAAATTCACTACAAGCCTGATTACTCACAAGAGTCACTTGAGATGCAATGAAAAATAATTATCACTGCACACAAAAACAACATGAGGCGGCCATTACATATTTACCTGCATTCCACGACAAAACGAGATGAGCAGTTTCCCCCTAGTTTCCCCAGAAAAGTCTCTAGATTTCTCTAGATTCTAGTTTCGAAACTGACCGGCAGGCGCGCAAGAGGCTATCGCCTTTATTTACATAACCTCAAATTTGGTAGAAACCTGTTTGGAATTCCTGATTTGTTACTTTGTATGGGAATGTGATTTATAACATGTCTAAGGGGTTTGTTCATTCTGTTAAAGTTCCGAGGCTCTACAAAACTGTCGCAGGCATTGTACAAAAAGTACAAGAAAACGGAGCGAGTCTTAAACAATTGATTTATCAACAACGACACACGGTGAGTTATCACGTGCTCTAATTTTTTTTTTCGTTATAAATACGAAAAATAATGTTTATTCATTATTATCTTTTTTGTAATTGAATAGTTGAATTCTCTTTTTTATTATGATTCTTTTTAACGTTTTTAAATAATTGTTTGTAATTTTTAGTCAAGATTTGAAAAAATAAATCTTGCAATGCATGCAGTGCGGGACGAAAAATATTCAAGGTGAATTTTTAAACGATTCTCTAAGGTTGTTACATTTTACGACTTGGAAAAATTGAAACGAAATTAATAAACTTGGAAGTCTTTATTACATATTCATAGACAATCCAAGTGTCTAGACATTTTATAAGTGTAGGTTTAAAATATATAATGAGTGATTGTTCGAATCTTCAAATTTATGTTTAAATTCAAGTTTAAATTTTGTAATGTTTTATTTTGTATCTCTAAGCAGTAAAACTATATTTTAATATATTAATTCAAACTTTTGGTTCAAATTTGAACGTTTTAATGTTTATTCACATTTCCTAAATATTGCTTTATTAAAAACTAGTCCCATGAATTTTGGAGTGAAATTTACTGAATATTATGATCAAGAATAGAGAGCCCAATAAAAATTTTAATTTTTGAATTTTGCAGACACTGACCCTTAAATTTCTTCCTTTTAGTGAAAAAATACTGTTATAAATATTCTTTTATTTTTGAAAATTGTTTCGAGTTTCCGCTATGCTGTTTTAGGTCTGAAAATCAATTTTCTTAGTTTTAGATTTTTAAAAAACACAAATTTAAGACTAAAAAATTGTTTTGCCACTAGAATGTAGTTTTTATTTATTGAAGAATAAGCCTTAAACTTTATGGAAAAAAATGTTCAAGATATTATTGGGCTTAGAATACGAAAATTTCCAATTCATTACAATAAATGGTCTGAAATGGCCCCTAAACATTTTTTTCCTGGAATAGTATGCACAGGATTTCTTCTAAAATGTAAAGAAAATATTCTCCACAATGATTAGATTAAAAATATTTATGCCGGCTGACAGAAGAAAATCTTGAATTTTGAAATATACAAAAAATACACATTTTTATAGCTCAAAGACTCCTATTATAGTACTACTTTAAAATGTATTTCTAGCTATGATTTACATGAAATTAATTAATTAATTAATGTCGACTTTGATGCAATTGTCAGGGTTGCTGAACAGTCACTTAAGTCATTTTTAGTCACTTTTTTTCCCTTAAATCACGTTTTAGTAACTTTTTAAAGATAAACCTACTTGTTACTTGTAATCCCATGCAATCTCTATAAATTCTCAAGCGATCTCTATGAAATTTCATGCGATCCCATGCAATCTTTTGCAGTCGCATGTAATCTTTTATAATCCCTTGTAATCGCCTCTAAGGAGAAAATATTATAGGAAATTCAGTATAGGTCTATAATGATTTTCCTATAATGAATTTATTATAATTTTTTCGCGACTCTAGAAAAATCATTATAGACCTATACTGAATTTCCTATCACATTTTTTCGTAAGGAGCGATTACAATGGATTGTAAAAGATTGCATGGGATTGGCAAAGGAGTGCATGGGATTGCACGAAATTTTATGGAGTTCGCTTGAGATTTTATAGAGATTGCATGGGATGACAAGAGATTGTAAAGGATTGCATGGGATTGCATAAGACTGCAAAGAGAGTGTACGCCAGATTGCAAGAGTAATTAACCCCTCGGTTTTAATGTATTGAAAGAAAAGTGGCTTAAGTGATATTTTCATTTAAAAAAGTGGCTATAGTAATTTTATCTTTAAAAACTTACTAAAAAATGATTTAATAAAAAGAAGTGACTAAAAGTGACTTAAGTGACTATAGCAGTCCTGAAAAATAAAATAAATAATAAATATAAATAAATAAATAAATATTTTTAATTTATTCATTTCATTTTTTCGCGATTCTAGAAAAATCATTATGAAAAATCATTATAAAAAATCAGTATAGAAATAAATAATGTTGAAATATTGAAAGAAACGATGCAAAAAATAGAGAAACTACAAACAAATGATTTATTTATTTACTTATCGTAGGATTTCAAATTATTTCAAGGGATGTCACAGGATTCCACAGATTTGAAATGATTTCAAAGATTTCCAAAAATATCAGGATATTTTAAGGAATTCCGAAGGACTTCAACGGATTTCGAGGGACATCCACGGATTTAAAGGTTTTTAAAAAGATTTTAGGGAGAAACATTTTAAGGGATTTTAGAGGATTTCAAAGATTTCCAAACATTTTCCGGGATTTTAAGGAATACCAAAGGATTTCAAGATATTTAAAAAATTTAAAGGGATTTTAAAGAATTTTGTAGGATTCAAACGGTTTTTTAGAGAACTTTAATGAATAAGTTTAATTTAATTTATATTCGAGGAGTTTCAAATGATTTATTTTTATTTTAATGGATTTTTACTATTTCCAAAGATTTCAAGGGATTTATAGAGAACTTTGGAAAATAAATGAAGATAAATTGAATTTCAAGGGATTCTTAAAAATTACAAAGGTTTCAAGAGATTTGAAGATCTTTCAAGGAATTTCACAAGATTTAAAGCATTTCATTAAATTTATTTTTTTTTATTTAGAGGATAAATTAAATTTTATTTCAACGTATTTCAAGAGATATGAAGCAATTAACAAAATTTCAAAGAATTTTAAAGATTTTAAGTTATTTTAAAAGATTTCAAAGAATTTCAAGACATTGAACAAATTTCAAGGGACTTCAAACGATCTTGTGAAGTTTCCAAAAACTTTAAGGGATTTCTAGATAACTGAATTTTAGAGAATGAGATTTCAAGGTTTGGTCATATTTGGAGAATGAATGAAGAACGTTTAACGAATCAAGTGTATTTAGGTAAGGCGAATGGTAGCGTCCCCAGAGGTAGACCGAAGAAAGAATGGTTGAAATATGTGAATGAGACACTGAAGAGAAGAGATGTAAAGAGTTTTAGAAACACAAAAGCTTGCATGAAAAGATATATGGGTGTAAAGGAAGCAAAATGTGTATGTAAGGATAGGGATGTATGGAAGACAATTGTTTATAAGAAGAAGAGTAACGTCTGAAACGAGAGATTTTGGATACTCATGGGCCCTCGTAAATAGCTTTGCTTAGCAGATGTGTTTGGGGGTAAAGTATAATGATCTTTCTATGGGTTTATCAGCCAGCTTGAGTGTTTATGTGTGATACGTGATGTACGATGGCTCTGTGAAGCTCTTCACCTGGTGTAATTGCTAGAGAGATTGATAAGCGACCCGTGTCGGAGCGGTGTTGTGAAAAGAGTGTGTCGTTTGAATGAACAACACGTGAGTTCTAGATTGGTCTAAACCCTATCCCTTATCCTATACATTCCTTACTTTTACTATACAAATTCCTTGATCCTCGGTAGTATAACGAGGCTAGAACCGAACGAGCTACGCTTACCCCGAAAGGGATTTGGCTTGATGGCAATGGTAATAATAATAATAATAATTGGCACAAAAAAAGGTGGCGAGCACCCGCAATTTATTTACCCCTCTGCAGTGTATAGTCACTAGTTGACCGGTGTGGAATATAATAAAAATTCGTCCGGTTTCTCCCCGCTCCCTCCCACCCTCTAACTCACTGCTTCTTATCTTTTTTCTTCTTTTTTTCCTTCTCTCTCTACCATAGATGTAGATGAGTTCTTCTCGGAAGCCACTAGGCGGAGACGAAGCTTAGGACGGCTCGATCCCGATGTAAACGGGGTCGAAACTTGGTCCGCAAGGCGCGACTCGAGTCACACACCAGGAATATTATTGTCCTCTCTCATATAACTTCAGGGAGTCGCTGGTTGAGCAACTGTTGTCCTGTCCTGACTCCTCTTTTGCTTTTTTGCTTTTTTAATTTTCTTTCCTTCTCTTTTCCTCCCTCCTGCCTCCCTTCGCGTTCCCTCCCTCCTCCCGCTTCTTCGCATACTCCGGTTTGTCCTGTTTGTACGTTTGTACGTTCGTTGGTTCGCTTTTACCATTGCAAAGGACCACAGCATCCAGCGATGGAAGATTCTATGGCCTGCGAGACCCTCCCACAAGCAGAGTCCAACAAATAAATGAAAACTGAAATTAATTTGAAATCCTTTTTAATACACGTTATACGCAAAGCACGCGTATGTTCCCGGCCCCGAGAAGCTTGCGCGTTTTATAGTTCTTTCCTCGGTTCTTTCGCTATCAGATGTTCTTTCTGCCTTCACAAATTGAAAATTGGACAAAGTATTTCACAAAATTTGAATTTCCTCAAAAGCATTTCATGTTAATATTTCGTCAGCAAGTAGAGTCAGGCACAATTTAGGGCCCGGCTTGAGTGTAATCGGTTATAAAATTGATCTGCGCAGCAAGGATTGGTCCCTGATTAGTAAATTTTATGACCGGTTATTTGATCCGTGTCCTCAAATTTTTACTTTGATGCCAAGACTATTTGATAAGTATTATGATAAAGTTAGAAAAGCTCCTCCTACTTTAGAATGACAGAGTATTACTAGAGATCTACTACAAAAGTTATGTCTTTATGAAAAACAGTAATGGCACTAGATATTAGTGATGGAGAGTAACTAGTTCCTTTTAACTAGTTACTGTAACTAGTTACTTTTTTGGGTAACGATAATGGTAACGAAATTACGTTTGTAAGTAAGTAAGTAACGAATTGGTAACTTAGTTACATTTTTTTCAGTAACAGTAACTATGAAAATCGTTATTTTTTTAGTTACTATCGAAACGTAGTTCATAGGTCTTTTATACAACAATCAATCAATTTTATTGCTTTTCCAACTATTTTTTCATTTTCACTATTCAAATTGTGGCGCCAGATAGCCATAGAGATTTATAGCCTAATATAGGACAATTAAAATTTTTCTCCCACCGGAAATTTAACTATTCTAGTTATTTTATTTATTATTTTAGATGAAAAGCCATCTTCTTTGATTGAAGATTTTATTATTTGGTTGGAAATTTAGTTATTTTGTTCGAAATTGAACGATTTTGAAAGAAAATCATTTCATTTGGTTAAAAATTCAACTGTTTTATTGAAAATCAGTTTTTTGTTGAAAACTCGCCTTTTTGGGTTGAAACTTTAACAATCTGGTTGATTTCATTTCTCTCTTCATTGAAAATTCAACTATTTTGCTGATTTTTTTTTATTATAACCGTTTTTTATTTAAAATTGAACTGTTTTTTTTGTTGAAATCTCAACTATTACATTTTTCTTTGAGGATTCATCTTTTTCCGTTAAAAAATCATTTTTTCAATTAAAAATTTAACTATCCCAGTTTTGGTTGAAAATTGATCTTTTTTACTGGAAAATTTATGTATTTTGTTTGAAATTCCTCTTTTCTGGTGGAAATTATGTTATTGATTGAAAATTTATCTCTTTGATTTCAAATTGAACTATTTTCTTGAAAATTGTCTGTTCTGGTTGAAATTTGAAATATTACATTTTTCATTGAGAATTGTACTTTTTTGGTTCGAAATTTTATTATTTTATTATTTATTAAATTTTATTATGATGAAATTTATCATTTATAAATAGTTATTATATTTATTATTGATAATTTTATAATTTATAATATTAATATTATTATTTATATTTATTATTTCGAAATTTTATTATTATTTTATTATATTATTATAATAAAATTAATATATTAATTTTATTAAGTCAACTTTTTTGTTGAAAATTTTCCTTTTTGGCTTGAAACTTCAACAATATGGTTGATTTTTTTCTGTCTTGACTATAAATTCAACTATTTTGTTAAAAAAATTGTTTTTTGGTTGAATGTAACTGTTTTTTTTTTTAAATGAAAATATTTTTTGGTTGAAATATCAACTATTACATTTTTTGTTAAGAATTCATCTTTTTCTCGTTCAAAATTAGTATTAATTAATTTCAAAAAAATTAATTAAAATAAAAAATTAATAATTGAAAAAAAAGTTTCAATTAAGAAAAAATTCATGTATTTTGTTAAAAATTCGTCTTTTTGGTAAAAAATTAATCTTCCTGGTTGAAAATTCATCTCCTTGGTTTTAAATTGTACTATTTTGTTGAGAATTGATCTTTTGTAGCTGTAAATTCCTGTATTTTGTTGGAAATTCATCTCCTTGGCTTCAAATTAAACAATGTTGTTGAAAATTCGTCTTTTTGGTTGAAATTTCATCTATTACCATTCTTCATTGAGAATTCATTTTTTTGGATGAAAATTTTATTAATTTTATTAAATTTTATTAATTAATTTTATTAAATTAATTATTAATAAAAATCAACTTTTTGTTAAAAACTCGCCTTTTTGGCTTGAAATTTTAACAATCTGGTTGATTTCATTTCTCTTTTGACTGAAAATTCAACAATTCTTATGAAATTGTTTTTTTTGGTTGATTATAACTGTTTTTGATTTAAAATGAACTGTTTTTTTGGTTGAAATATCAACTATTACATTTTTCGTTAAGGATTCATCTTTTTCCGTTAAAAATTAATTTT
>JAUMHM010000078.1:31962420-31987157 GCA_032362435.1 Melikaiella ostensackeni | reverse complement strand
CACAGATGGACGTTATATTTCATCTCTATATTTATACCCCCCCCCCTCCACCACGGAAACTCATCGGAAAGGGCGAACAGTGTGACTCAAGTCGCGCTTGAATTCTTTGGAATTCCAAAGAATTTATGATCAATTCCATAATATTCAAGGTTAATTCCAACGAGTTCAAAGATTCATATCCGACAAAATATGCCGGAATAAAGAAAATGAAAGGGTGATCCTTATGTCAGACGGAGGTTATGTTTTGTCTCTATATGCAGGGTTGCCAGGCGGAGCTTTGATCAAGTCGGACAAACTTGAAAAATAAATCGACCAATATATGTATTTTCGGCGACTGCCTCAATTTCTTGTCACTTGAATTCTAGAAAATTCCAATTTGAAGCTTTAAGGTTATGTCAGATTAACGACGGAAGATCCAGATGGTGACAATCGAAAATGAATTCAAAGAAAATTACTGATTTCTTTAAACCTCATAATCCTGAATCTGCTTCACATGAGATTCCCGACAAAGAATTCGTTGAAAGTCCACCGAAAAAAAACACGACTGGAGAACGCACAAAACACGAAGGTAATTCGATAAATTCATTGAAGATTATTTACAATTCATGCTACAATTCTCGTAGCATATTTTATCACACTTTTTGCAAGAAGAAACACAACCAGTCAAGTAATCTATAAATATACTCATTTTGGTGAGAAAAATCCAACCTGTCAAGTAATTTATAAATATATAGAATTTTTATGCTCATATATTTTTATATTCGAAATCTCGTATCTTAGGATTACAATTATGTGAGTAATATATGTTTTGCAGCTTATTCTAAACGACGTTAGTCATTTTTGTCGACGAAAACTAAACAATGACGAGAAAAAGTAACTTCTCGAAAATGTGTGTGTCCCCGACGAGAGTTTCAAATTTCCGATTTCAGGCGAACGAAAATTGAAATTTCAACATTCTTAGTTTTGTTTATTTCCTTGGTTAACTTATTCTTCTGCAGAAGACCGAGTTTACTGCCAATGTTGCGTTTTATTCGCACTGGAATTCGTTGGAAAAGGACAAAGTCAAAGTTCTAAATTGCTAGTAACGATGCCATTTCAAAATTGGAAGAAAGCAATAAAAAATTTTGGAAGTCACCAAGATAAGGATTGTCATAAGAACGCTTGTATAGATGCACAAAATTTTCAACTTATTTTGAAAAAAAAGACAGTAAGCGAGCTCGACAAAAGCCAAAAAAAGATGCAGATCGATAATCGAAAGAAATTATTGCCAATCATACGTGCTGTCCTCTTCTGTGGTCGGTAAGAAATTGCCTTGAGAAGTTATCAAGGTCATGGTCCACTTTCAGCAAAGTTGCCAGTAGAAAATGACTCTTCGCAGGTTAAAAACTTACTTACGAAATGCGACCGGCGAGGACAGATTAAACGGTTTGGCTCTTCTCAATATTCACAGAGATGTTGAAGTCTCAAGCTAAGAAATTTTGGACATCATGGCAGCACTGCCCAGAAGACTGGATATCGTTTTATAAGCACTTCATGCATTTGTTAATGTTTTTGTTCAGTTGAAAAGTTAGCTTAACATTAAAAATCATTTAAGTATAGCATTTTGTAACATGATCAAAAATATACACGTCAGCTGCACTATTTTCTCATCCATTTTCTAACATCCTGTAAAATTTAAACTAATCACTAAAACCTTCCCCGAAAATTTTTTCTGCGTACACCCCTGTCTAAATCTGTAACCTCCCTCACCTCACGTAAACTTGGAAAGAGCGATGACAGTGACCGAAGTCGCGCTGGAATTTTTTGGAATTCCAAAGAATTCATGATGAACTTCATAGAATTCAAGGCTAATTCCAACAAGTTTAAGAATTCATCTCCGGCAAAAAAATATATTCATGCCGGGAAGAAATGTGACAATCCCTTTTTGCCCTCCTGCATATAAACCCGCAGTTCCTGTTGACGAAATGAGGTTAGGTACTTCACCCTTTACAAGAGAAAAATATGACGGAAGAGAAAATTCAAATTCGGCAAGATATTCCGGAAAAGAAAATTTAAATCTGGCAAAATATGCCGAAAGAGAAAATTAAAATCCGGCAAAACATGCCGGAACAGAATACACAACGTCAATATAATCTACGTACATTGAGGTTATATAAAGTGGCTCATTTCGTGCATTATTTGTACTTTTTTTTAAGGCAACAAGTGTAAATAATAGAGTGTTTGTCGTTACGTGTCAAGTTTTAGTATTGTCTCCTTTAATTACTACTGATGTAACTAATTTTTTTAGAGGAAGTACAACGAGACTATTAAAAATAGTCCAAGAGGAGTTTGCATGGTTACGCTTGAAACTCCATTATAACGTCCCCAACTGTCATCACGATTGCAATAATTAGTTTTACAAATTATCGTATCGTAATATCCATGCTTGAAAGGTTTTTCTTCCCTCGCACAGTCATGTAAAACTGTTCTTCTATGCAAATCTGAAAGATAAAAATATAGCAGTCTCAAATGATAAAAAAGATTTTTAATAATTTTCGGTAATAATGTAAATTGAATGTAATAGATCGTTTTCGAAAAGATGAGAAAATTGTGGTTCCGATATATATCAGACGAGGGGTTAATTACTCTTGCAATCTGGTGTACACTCTCTCTGCAATCCCATTGCAATCCTTTGCAATCCTATGCAATATTTTATAATCCCTTGTAATCCCCCCTCACGTAAAAATGTTATAGGAAATTCAGTATAGGTCTATAATGAATTTCTTATAATTTTTTCGCGATTCGAGAAAAATCATTATAGAAAATCAGGATAGAAATAAATAATGTTAAAACATTCAAAGAATTGATACAAAATTTAGAGAAATCACAAACGAATGATTTATTTATTTCCTTACCGTAGGGTTTCACATTATTTCAAGGGATTTCAGAGGATTCTACAAGTTTCAAGGAATTTTACAGAATTACGAAAAAATTAAAAGATTTCAAAAACTTTAATGGATTTCAACGCATTTTAACGAATTTCAACAAATTTCGGAGAATTTCCACGGATTTTAAGCGACTTTGTCAGATTTCATAAAAATTCACGAGAATTGAATTTACATCAAAGACTTCCACATATACCAGGGGATTTTAAGGGATTCCAAAGGACTTTAATGGATTTCGAGGGACTTCCACTTCATATTTAAAGGATTTCAAAGAAATTTGAAGGATTTCCAAATATTTCAAGAGATTTCCAGAAAACTTTGGGAAATAAATGAAATGAAATAAAATTTCAAAATATTTCTAGCGATTCCGAAGATTTCAATGGATTTTAAAACATTCTAAAGGATTTCAAGACACTGAAAAAATGTCAACAGATTCGAAAGAATTTTCTAGGATTTTCAAAAAATTCAAGGGATTCTTAGAGAACTTTGGAAAATAAATGAAATTAAATTGAATTTCAAGGGTTTCTTAGCGATTCCAAAGATTTCAAGGGAATTAAAGGTATTTCAAGGAACTTCACAAAATTTTAGAGATTTTATTGAATTTCCAAAGATTTGAAAGATTTCAAGGGATTTTGTAAGATTTCAACACACTTCTAGAAAACTTTAGAGAATACATTAAATTTTACTTCAAGGGATTTCAACAATTTCAAGAGATATGAAGAAATTAACAAAATTTCAAAGGATTTCAAAGATTTTAAAATATTTTAAAAGATTCCAAAAAATTTCAAGACATTTTGAAATTTTCAAGGGATTTCAAAGAGTTTCGTAAGATTGCCAAAAATTTCAAGAGATTTTTAAAGATCTAAATTCTAGAGAACGAAATTTCAAGGGATTTCTACTGATTCCAAAGCAAAGGTTTCAATAGATTTTAAGGAATTTCACCAGATTTAAAGGATTTTATTGAATCAACAAGGATTTCAAGAGATTTCAAAGACTTCTAGGGATTTGAACGGTTTTTTAGAGAAATTTAATGAATAAGTTTAATTTGTGTTCTAGGGCTTTCAAATGATGTCTACTTATTTTAATGGATTTTTAGGAGTTCCAAAGATTTCAAGGGAGTTTAGAGGATCTCAACGAATTTCTAGAGAACTTTAGGAAATAAATGAAATTTTATTTCAAAGGATTTCGACAATTTCAAGGAATATGAAAGAATTAAATAATTTTTAAAGGATTTTGAAGATTTCAAGTTATTTTAAAAGATTCCAAAGAAATTGAAGAGATTTACAAACATTTCAAGGAAATTTGAACAATTTCCCAAGATTTAAAGGATTTTATAGGTCCTCCAAGCACTTCAAAGATTTGAGGGGAGTTTACAAATTTCAACTGATTTCTATAATACCTCAGACAATAAACTTAATTTATTTTCAAGGGATTTTAAATGATTTCTATAGATTTCTAACTACTTCAAAAATTTCAAAGGAATACAAAAGGGGATGAAAGATTTTAAGGGGATTCTACGGATTTTAATGGATTTAAAAATATTTCCAAATGTAACAAGAAATTTCAAGAGAATCTAAAGGATTTTCATGGCTTTCAATGGAATTTCAAGCTACTTTTAATATATCAAGGTAATTCACAGATTTTTGCCGTATAAAGTTTATTTATGCAGAATTGCTACTTTTGTGTACTTCCATATGAGATTATGGAACGTCTAAAGTAAATAGTTTCTTTGTAACTTTTCTACATTTTACAACAATTTCTTCAATATTTTGTATTATTTATTTCAATGCTGATTATCCTATAATAGTTTTCTGTATAATGATTTTCTACAATGAATTTCTTATGATCCATGGAATCTTTTGCAATCTCGCAATCTAGTGTACACCAAAAATCCGAGGAATTAACATCTCGATATCAGAGTTCTTTTATGTCGTTTTAAAATGTTTATGACTCTTTATATAAATAGTAAATTAAGAAGTATCAAAAAATATTCCTGATAAGGGAAAAATAAAATTGAAATGCTAGAGGTTTCCATTTAATGTTTCCAATACTAAAAGACAGTAACTTTTCAAGCACATTGTTAAAAGTACCACGCTACTAATTTTATTCTAAACAATTTTTTACTCACAATTAGAAACGTATGTCGCACACGCCGAACTCACTGTGGTATTACACGTACGATTCTCCAAGAATTTATTGCAACTCTGATAATTTTGCAACTCATCAATTTTTTCTCCATCAACGCATTGGTAACATACTATGCATTCACCTGAAAATAAATGACCAAAATTTAAATATCAGTCATTAGTGTGATTAGGGAAAAAACTATATTTGAAACTGAACACGCACACTATCCTAAGCTGTACCTTTTTAGTCAACAAATTTAAAAATCGGATATGATTTAGAGGTCCCCTATTGGAGCTTTGTCTTTTTTGTTGATTTTTTGTTGTTTATATGTTCTCAATGTCTTCAAAATGCACGCATTAAATTTTTATACGTATATATTTATCCCCTTTTATACTACCCAGATAGCACAACAAATTCTGTGAAGATTTCCTGAAACTAGCAATGCAAGTTTGGAAATATTACATTGAGAGGTTAGGGCAAAGTTCGTTAAACCAAGAAAATGTCCACTTGTCTGGCAATATTGGACGGCGAGTTTCGGGAAAGTTCGAAAACTTAATATAACTTAATTCGATGCGCAGTAGTATTTTATGGCTCCTACGGCTGCGCAGTAATTTTTTTGGGCCCCCCTGGAACATCTTCAGACACCTGTACCCAAAAACTGTTTTCCATATTCATATACAAAAAATTTGGTTTTAAAATCAATTCGATGCGCAGTAGTATTCTATGGCACCTACGGCTGCGCATTAATTTTCTAGGTCCTCCTCGAACACCCCCAGGTATATGTACGAAAAACAAATTGCTTTCCGTATTTATATAAAAAAATTAACTTTTCCCATAAACATGGGACAATGAGGGCTGAAAAAACTACTGCGCAGCCGTACGTGCCATACAATACTACTGCGCATCGAATTAAGTTATATAAACTTTTCAAACTTTCCTGAACCTCGCCGTGCAATATTGCCAGACAAGCGGACATTTTCTTGGTTGAATGAACTTTGCCCTAACCTCTCAATGCAATATTCCCAAACTTGCATTGCAAGTTTCAGGAAATCTTCACGGAAGTTTGTGTACTAACTAGGTACCATCATTGTACTCGTAAATAATTTAATGAAAACTTTTAACTCATTTTTTAGGAAAATAATAATTCTTTTTTAATTGTTTCACATTTTCCTATAAAAATTTGATATATGGTGTGCCAATCACGAAATATAATGGGTCAATTTCAAAAAGTCACTTAATATAGAAAAATCTGAAACAAGTAAGATAAAATTATTATTTTCCTTGAAAATGAGTTTAAAAATAGTCATTAAATTGTGTACAATGATGGTAATGTAAAAGGGGATACATAATTCTATAATAAAAATTTAACAGATGCATTTTCAAGGCTTTGAGAAAAATAAAACAACAAAAAGTAAATAAAAAGACAAAACTCAAAAAGGGGACCTCTAAATCATATCCGAGTTATTATTTTTTTTAATTAGTTGACTAAAATGTAAAACTTAGGCTAGTGTGCGTATTCAATTTTAAGAATAATTCTTCTTGCCTCATAAAATGTATCACCCTATTAGTCATGTTGGCGCGGAATTACCATATATACTAAGACGCGTTTCAGGGCTTAGTCACAGTTTAGTGACTTTCTTGTTTAGTAAACAGAGGCATAAAGTGAAAGTGTAATGTCAAGAAAGAACACGTTTTTCAATGCATTATGCGTCATAAGTATGCATTAAAGTAGAATTTTATAACTGAAAAAACTAATTATACATAAGAATCTTATCGAATATTTAATCTATATTAAGCGCGCCAAAAGAGATTCAAAATATGCTTTTCGATCATGCAGAAATCCGTACTAACATTGTGTACAGAAAATTGGATAAAAAAGCAGGAAATATTTTTCAAATTATGTGAATTGAAATGTTAATATTTAATGATTGCGGAGAAAACAATATTTGACCTAATTATCATTACTTACCAGTAACAACAATAGTAGCAATGACAGCAAAAAATATTAAAAGTTTCATTTTGACATGCCACTTGTTACACAGAAATTTGACACTTTTGAAGATAGTTTAATATTAATTGTACTCAATTAATTAAATGATTTTGAAGATTCTTTTCATTTAAAAAAGGCACGACTTTTTTATCATGAAATGACTGGCGCGCAGTTAGTCACGTCTGGCGGGACGCTGAAACCGCGGAGTCGCGGACGGTTTGTGGCCTTCGAAAAGTCGATGAGCAGGTAGTGGGAGAAGAAGGGTCATTCCGCACGAAATATTCTATATGATTACTAGGGTAGGCCGAATTTTTTTTTTTTTTTTAGATTTTTACTATAGCTAGCAAAAATTTTTTTCTACATATCAAAATGAGTCCCTACGATTTTTTCCAGATTTTCAAAACGATATTTTCAGTTAGCAGAAACTTTTTAAAGTTTGAAACTTTCTAAACAGTGATTTTTTATCTCACCTCCATCATAAGTGCGATTTTAACACCAGCAAACGCTGCCTAAAACAGTATTCATTGACCTAGGCCTTTGAACGGTTTACTTACAGTCCTAAGCTTATAAAGTGATGACATACTATGCAGTTATGGGTAAATTACTTTTTAAAAGGAACTAGTTATAGTTACCGTTACATCACGAAAAAAGTAACTAGCTATCGCTTTCGTTACCGATTCAAAATGTAACTTTTTCTTATTCGCATTTCCCAAAAAAAGTAACTATCGTTACTTTTTTAGTTACTTTTGTATTTTAGAAATATTTTTCCTCTCTAAAAATGTTTCTTTAGATTTACCTAGTTACCACTTCCACTTCTAGAAGATTAACAATATTCCAAGACCAACAGAAAATTTTTTGGTAGGCGTTGAGTTTTCAACATAATACATGAATTTTCAACTAAAAAGAACAAATTTTCAACCAAAACGGATATATCTTCAACAAAATACTTCAATTTTCATATAAAAAAGAAAAATACCCAACGAAATAGTTGAATCTTTAACTAAATAATATAAATTTTAACCAAAAAATGGAATGGTTAAGTTTTCATTTAAAAAAGTAAATGTTTAACAAAAAAAAAAAAATGTTAACGAAATAGTTAATTTTTCAACGGAAGAGATGAATTTTCAACTAGAATGATGAATCTTCAACACAAAAAAAAACATTTTTAACAAAGTAGTTTAACTTTCAACCAAAAATAATGAATTCTCAATGAAAAAGGTAATAGTTGAAATTTCAACCAAAAAAGATTTTAATTTTGAATCAAGTACAGTTGAACTCAACCAAAAAAGACGAATTTTCAGCAAAATAGGTAAATTTGAAACAAACGAGATGAATCATCAACCAAGAAGATAATTTTTTACCAAAAACAGGCAAACTTTCAACAAAATACATGAATTTTTTTTCAATTGAAAAAATAATTTTGAACGAAAAAAGGTCATTTCTCAACAAAAAATGTAATAGTTGATATTTCAACAACAACAAAAAACCAAAAAAGTCATAGTTAAATTTTCAATTGAAAAAATTAATTTTCAATAAAAAAAGATGAATCCTCAACTAAAAGTGTAAGAGTTCATATATTTCAACAACAAAAAAATGTAATTTTGAATCAAAAACAGTTATACTCGACCAAAAAAATAACTTTCATCAAAATAGTTCAATTTTCAGTCCAGAGAAAAAAAAATCAACCAGATTGTTAAAATTTCAAGCCAAAAAGTTGAGTTTCCAACAAAAAAGTTGATTTTCAACCAAATAATAAAATTCGTATCCGAAATCTGCGTGCGAAAATTATTAATTTGTTCGTCTTTGACTGATACTCCTTCAATGAGAAAAATTTACCTTGTTAGTCTTACCAAAAATTCGATATGTCTAGAAAAAACTATATAAAAACATCAAAATTGCTCCCGACACAAAAATTTTTTAGAGTTAGAAACATATTATTTCACTTAATCATACGCTAAAATCGCAATTATAATTATTTAAAATTTTTCTTTTAAATTAACATGTATTTTTAGGTCCTAAGAGACCTCTAAAAAGGACAATTAAAAAAAAATGTTTACGATTTTGTACTATTTTTGATTATCTTCGAAACATTGATTTTCAAATAAAAATGATATTCTACGCAATTTTGTTTATCACCAGCATTTTTTCATAATAAAAACTTATAAAAATCGTTTGTTACATTAAAATAAATAAATTCGTACAGAATAAACTAATTCGATAAAGAAATGGTAACACAGCTTTGAATATATATCGAAAAATCACTGTTTTCAAAGTTTCAAATTTCAAAATGTTTCTCCTAACTGAAAATATCATTTCAAAAGTCTGAAAAAAATCATGGAGACTCATTTTGATATGTAGAAGAAGATTTATGCTAGCCATAGTAAACATCTAAAAAAAATTCGGCCCACCCTTCTGATTACCTTCTTATTTAATTTTAATTTGCAATTTTCTTTTTGAAAATAAATATTCGAGAAAGATAATAATCAGCCGTTTGTTTCTTTCTAAATATCGTATGAAGAAACTAAAAACGTATACTTTTTTCTCAATTCAAAATTGGAATTAATATCTGTTTCACATATTCATTTCGAAAAATAAAAGAACCTAGGGTCATATTTTTTTCTTGTTTACTCTAAAAGCAACTATGTAAAATTTGTTCGCGATCAAAAAAAAATCTCAGGGCTTCTGCCAGAATTGCCCGGAAAACCCAAAATAAATCATGTTTTTTTTTATTTGATTCAAAATTATTGGTTCTATTAAAAATTTGTCTCAATAAAAGTTGAAGACCTCTGTGTAATACATCTTTTAATTGCATTATTTTTTTCATTAAAACAACCCTTCTTGAGAAAAATCGAAAAAAAAATGAAAAAAGTCAAACAAATTTTTTTGATATTTTTCAAAATCATTGGGCAATTTCAATTTCACTTACTAGTGGACTCCATAAAAAATATAAATCACCACTTACGACTCTTAAAAACCCTCACTGGGTAGTTTTTACTTCTTCTAAAAAATATTACAAATATTAATTTAAAAACATCAGTTAAATTTTTTTTCTTCAATCCCTCGTTGAAATTTTGTTATGAATAAGTACGAAAAACTAAAACCATTTCTACGGGAAAATAAAAATGAATACAATAATTTACAACAAAAATGATAAGTTACGTGAAATTCGAACTTTTTTCTAGGATACTTGGACGAATTTTGGACTTTTTTGTATTTTTTCGTATATTGTTTTACATTGTTGTAGTTTTATTATTTTACAAAAAAGTATAAGTGTAAAACTATTTGCTATTGCAAAAAGTTTTTTACGTCTAAACTATGGAATATTTAAATGCAATAGTCTCTAAAAAAAAAGTTTAAGTTTCCGTGCTTCAAGTTAAACTTACATTTTTTCGATTGTATAAAAATTATGTGAAATATTGGTCATCCGAGGTCAAAAACAAAACAAATATTTCTTCGCAAAAACTATAAATTCTTGTATACTTTTACGTAAAATATTAAAACTACAATAAAATACAACAATATACAGCGATATAAAATAATGTACAAAAAATTCAAAAAAGTACAAAATTCATCCAAGTAATGAATAAAAGTTCTCATTTCCAGTAATTCATGTTGTAATTTATTTCATTTATTTCTATTTTGCTGTAAAAATGGTTTTAGTTTCTCGTACCGTAAGACGGGACAAAGTAGCTCATGTAGGGTAAAAGCGCTCAACAATAAATTCCAAATGATGAAACCCGAAACACCTCCTTTCATCATAATGACTCATCGTGAAAGCATTAAATCTATTAATAAATTCCAAAATAATGTTTAACAGCTGTACTAATTAAAACAATAAAAAATATTTATTTTTCCTAGGAAATTCGATATTCAATGTTGAGATATAAAGTTGTGGGTGAGCGACTTTACCCCGCTTTACGGTAATTATTTTTAAAAAAGTTTCCATCTGGGATAGTAAAAAAATTTAAATTTGATTTTTTAAAATTAATTTTTGTGAAATTTTGGGTAGCAAACAAAAACTACCCAATTAGGGTTTTTAAGGGTCGAGAGTGGTGATTTATATTCTCCATAGAGCCTACTAGTGAGAAGAATAAAAAATGCCCACTGATTTTGAAAAATAAAAAATAAAATGTTTTGACTCTTTCAGACTTTTTCTCGAAAACAGTTGTACTTGTGAAGAAAATAACACAAAAAAAAGATATTTTATAGAAATTTACATCTTTCATGAAAAAAATTTTTCAATACAACCAATAACTTTGAAGTAAATCAAGAGAAACATGTTTTTTTTGGGTTTCCCGGACATTTTTTGCATAATTCCTTAAAATATATTTTTTTTTGATCAAGACAAAATTTTACATAGTTGCTTTTTAAGTAAAAAGGAAAATAAAAGAACCCCAGGATCTTTCATTTTCTGAAATTTGTATTTTATGCTATATCCCCTATTACACATTTTTCTTCTTTTATGATTCTGAGTTATGTCACTTGGTGGCAGGCATAAATGATTGAGCAGAGGCGATAACGGCGCAACAAGGCCTGCATCGTCATATACTTAGCAACTTAGTCTTTTATATAGTCTTTATATATCTTTTGCACAATTGTACATGCAAATTTTTGAGGGACTAAAAAATTGAGATTGTATGGTCGCTTTCGTAAAGAAAGTAAGTTATAATGGTAAATATTGAAAGGGACTTCAATTTGAGAAATTGAAAAAAAAACATTAAGGCCATGTAATACTTCCTCGATTCCTACTTTATCAATATTTTTTTCGCAAAAGCTTATGTCCACATGAATTGAGATATTGAGTCAAAAATTTAAGATAATAAATGAAAGACACTAAGGAACGTTTGTACGGTTCTAAATTTCTGTAAATGCAACCAAAAATTTTCCAAAAATAAATTTTTTCATTCTTTTAAATTTAGCACCATAGAAGTGTTCCTTAGTGCCTTTCGTTTAATATCCTAAATTTTCAACTCCATATCTCTATTCATATGGACGTAAGTTGGTGTGTAAAAATATCGGTAAAGTAGTAATCGCGCAAGTATTACATGGCCTTAAGAAGAGTAAGAAAGAATTTTTTATTTAAAAGAATTTTTTATTCAAAAGAATTTCAGAGTGATAAAGTTCTTTCAGTTTCATTTTGAATATTTCTATTTGTGAGTTGAATTATACTTGTAACCTTGTTTATTTTTTGTTATAAATTGTTACAATTAGAGCTTGAGTACGATAAAAGTAAAAGTATCTTGACAATTTATTCCTGACCTCCGTCACTGGTTCTATCTGCACTATAATAAATTATTAATTTTGACACCTCATGTCAGATTCTACTAAATTTTGTGAGGGCTGGATAAGAGCTTTATCGTGTCAGTTATAACGTGAATTGGGCATTCATTTTATCAGGGTCAGGTGTAATTGAAGTTTTTTATTTATTGGCCTCGTCTGTTACTTTTTGATAAAGAAAAGAACAGCAAATTTTTCTTAATAAAATCAACCACAGTATCAGAAATTAAAAATTTCACTTCTGCCTTATTATAAGGAAAGGTCTAGAAAAAAAATATTAAATTATATTTTGCAACATAAGAACATTAATCATTGCTCATATAAAAATTATTAAACATACACATAATTTGTATTTATAAATTTATTTTAAGTTGAACTTTTTTCATAATTCGCCACATCCATCTTTCAAAAATAAATTTTCTTTTGACTGAAATAGTGAAAAAAATAATTGATAAAGGAATTTTTGTAAGCAAATAACTATATTTGTTAACTAAACCATTTTTTAAGTTCGGTATAGTGGTGCAGAAAATCTTTTAAATATAATTTTCTGTGGAAAAATGAACGCCTTTAAATTCCGCTGGGATTCGACTGCAGGGCCTATTTGTTTACCTGACGACTGCTCTACCAACTGAGCTAAAGGGGGGTCCAGCAAACAAAACCTCCTGAGCTCGAATCTCAGCAGAGTTGAAAAACGTTCCTTTTTCGCAAAAAATTGCGTTTTATTTCTTAATTAAAATATCTCCATCCTGTTACAGTTACATACATTCCTTTAACATGAATTATTACCAATATTACCCCTTTGCAATTTAACCAAAATTTTCCCTACTTTTTGCTAATCATCGAAATAAATTATACACGTCGCTAACACGTAACACAACTTATTAAATTATACTATCTAACAGTTACGTAACAGTTGTACAACATACACTAAAAGCTAAAACCTACGATAAAATTTTCTTTCACTGTTCACTGCAAAAAACAAACATGTAACAAGCATATAACAACAACGTAACAAAGTCCTGATTTTTATAATAGAATGTTACGAATCAAACTCTTCAAGTAACACGCCTAGTTTTTTACCTTAGTCTTTGAAAGTCTTATTTAGTAATAGACGATATGAAACAAGTTTTCCCAAAATAGAAAATTCATTAAATAAACAATTTTTTCGCTTCAATATTTGTTTATGAACAAAAATATTTTCTCTGTTAAATAATAACATCAATAATAAAGTTCTCAGATCTTGGCATTATACTTAAATTTCTTTTTTAAAGACCTGTCCTTTTGTTAAAGGCTTGAATATTTTATTCTAAAATAAGCGTGTCACAAAAGTGTAACAAATGCGTTATAAGCTTATAATAACTAACTGTTGAAAATCAATTTTCTTAGGTAACAACCCATCTATGAATCACATATCAGTCAATAAATTTATGGTGCATAAATGTTAAAGTTATATTCCTTTAACATAAATTATTACCAATTCTACCCCTATGAAATTGAATCAAAATTTCCGCTACTTTTTGCTAGCATCGCGGTAAATTATTTATGTAACTAACACGTAACACAACTTGTTAAAGCACACTATGTAGCAGTTACGTAACAGTTGTTTAACATTCACAGAAAGCTCCATCCAGCAAAAAACTTCTTTTGACTCTCAACTTCCGAAAACAGACATATAACAAGCATGTAAAAATAACGTAACAAGAGCCTCATTTTCATAACCGAATGTTACAAATCAATCTTTTTAAGTAACACGTCAAGTTTACATCCCATTTCAGCTAATTTTTTACCGCAGTCTTTGAATTTCTCATTCAGTAATAGACGATATGAAAGAAGTTCCTCCAAAATAGAAAATTTATTAAATAAACAATTTTTTTCCGCTTGAAATTTTGCTTATAAACAAAAAATATTTTCGCTGTTGAATAATACCGTCATTCATGACGTTGCAATTCTTGAAAGTACAATTGAAATTTTTTTTGCAAAGACCTGTCCTTTTGTTAAAAGTTTCAATATTTTATTTTGCAATGAGCGTGCAAGTAAAGTATAACAATTACGTTACAAGCTCGTGATAACTAATTTTTAAAAATCAACTTTCTGAAGTAACAACCCACCTATCAATAACATATCAGTCAGTAAATTTATGTTGCAACAATGTTAAAGTTACATTCCTTTAACTTAAATTATTACCAACATCACCCCTCAGCAACTCTTTGCTAATTATTGCAATTAATTATACATGTAACTAACACGTAACACAATTTGTTAAATTACACTATGTAGCAGTTACGTAACAATTGTTTAACATTCATAAAAAGATACATCCTGCACAAAAACTTCATTTTACTCTCAACTTCCGAAAATAAACATGTAACAAGCATGTAACAATAACGTAACAAGGTCCTGATTTTCATAAAAGAATATTATAAATCAAACCTTTGAAGTAACTTGCCGATTCGAGCCACTTTTTTGCGTTAACTCCGCAGTAAAGTCTTAAAGAACTTCTCAGATCGCATCTCGTCAATATTTTGGATCAGTGTAACAAGAACGTAACACGCTCCTGATTTTCATAACAGAATGTTATAAATCAAACTTTTTTAATAGCACGCTGAATTTTTTATTTCATTTCAGCCTAGTTTATTCTACCCCAGTCTTTGAAATCGATTCGAACCTTCTCAGATCGCATCTCAGGAATCAATCGAAGTCTCGTGGTGGCTCTGAGAAAAAGGCTCATGCATTTTGGATCAATGTAACAAGAACGTAACACGGTTCTGATTTTCATAATAGAATGTTACAAATCAAACTATTTAGGTATCACGCCAAGTTTGCATCCCCTTTCAGTCTAGTTTTTTCACCTTAGTCCATAAAAATGATTCGAGACAGTTTTTTGCGTCCATTCCTCAGTAAATTATTATAAAACTTCTCAAATCGCATCTCAGTAATCGATTCAAGTCTCGTCGTGCCTCTAAGGAAGAAGCGCAAGCGTTTTGGATCAATGTAACAATAACGTATCACGCTCCTGGTTTTCATAACAGAATGTTATAAATCAAACTTTTTTAATAGCACGCTGAATTTTTTATTTAATTTCAGCCTAGTCTATCCTACTCCAGTCTTTAAAATCGATTCCAGCCTTCTCAGATCGCATCTCAGGAATCAGTCTAAGTCTCATGGTGGCTCTGAGAAAAAGTTCGGATGCATTTTGGATCAATGTAACAATAACGTTGCATGGTCCTGGTTTTCATAGCAGAATGTTACTAATAAAACTATTTGAGCAAGACGCCAAGTTTCTATTCCATTTCAGCCTAGTTTTTTCACCCTAGTCTCTAAAAAATAATTCGAGCCAGTTTTTTGCGTTAATTTCTTAATATAGTCTCAAAGAACTTCTCAGATCCCATCTTAGAAATCGATCTAAGTCTCGTGAAAGCTCTAAGGAAGAAGCGCATTTATTTTGGATCAATGTAACAATAACGTAATACGGTTCTGATTTCTATAACAGAATGTTACAAATTTTTTGCGTTAATTCCTCAGTAAAGTCTTATAGAACTTCTCAGATCGCATCTCAGGAATCGATCTAAGTCTCCTGGTGGCTCTAAGGGAAAAGCGCATCCATTTTGGATCAATGCAACAATAACGTAACATGGTCTTCATTTTCATGACAGAATGTTACAAATCAAACGATTTAAGTAACAAGCTAAGTTTATATCCTATTTCAGCCTAGTTTTTTCACCCCAGTCTTTGAAAACTATTCGAGCCAATTTTTTGCGTTAATTCCTCAGTAAAGTCTTAAAGAACTTCTGAGATCGCATCTCAGGAATCGATCCAAGTCTCGTCGTGCCTCTGAGGAAAAAGTGCATGCATTCTGGAACTGCATGCTAGAAAAAGAAGTTTCGTGCCTAGTTCTGAGGGTAAAATTACTGGGACATGGTCACTCCTGCGTGTCCGGCGACTCTTGTTGCAGAGTCAGCGGTGCACTTAGCGTTTAGTGAGCATCGAAACTTTCGTGACTTGGACGACTTGACCCGATTGATGATGGCGCAAAACGACGCCGTTAGAAATTCGTCCTTCCACGATGAAAAGTCATTTGAATGCCCCTTTCTTTCCAATTCCACGAAAAGAAGTCATAGGAAAAATACCTTTCTGTATGTAATTTAAACAGCTTTTGTTGATACAAGCGATCAATGCATTAGAAAATTATGTATGCACTGTTCTACGTCTTGTAATACCATTTGAATTTTATTACTTGATTTATGAGAATAGGGGGAAACAATCTTTTTCATTGCTGCAACTTAACGAGTGATTGCAAAGAAAATTGTTTTGTTCAATCTAGGGATAGATTAAAAAAAAGTTCTGTAATTTCTTGAAGATCGAAATGAAATCTACTTTCTTGTGAAAATTTTATGTGTACTAAAAATGAAACACCCAAAAAAATCACAAACCAAAAAAAGACTTCGAAACTACCCACTTCCACGGTTCATTAGAGACAAATGTACAATATATGTATAACAAAAAAAAGCACACAAAACATACAAACATAATACTTTAACAGACTTTGCAGCCCAAAATGCTTTAAAAACAGGGGAAATAGGGTAATTTTTCACAAAAATAAAGGTATAATTGAGAAATAGATCCTTTTAAATAAAGTTAATGTGTAGGTTCTATATTGAATTCAATATGAAACCGAATATGAAATCAAAAAAGATTAATTTTGTACCAAAAGTGATGAATTTTCAACGAAAGAGTTAAGTTTTCGAGCTTAAAAGTCGAATGTTTTAGAAAGCAATTAACTTTTATACCCGAAAATATGAATTTTTAACCAAGAAAAATGATGATTCAAACAAACAGTTCAATTTTCAAAAAATTAAAAATTGAATTTTATATCAATCAGCTGCATTTCAAACCAAACAGTTGAACTTTCAAGCATAAGAGGCGACCTTTTAACCAAATAGTTGAATGTTCAATCTACAAAGATGAATTTTGAGTGATGAATTTACAAAGATGAAGGTCGAATTATGAAGTTTAAAAAAGATTAAATTTCAACCAAAAAAAGATGAATTTCCAATAATTTCCAATAAAAAAAAGATTGAATTTTCAAGCAAAATAACGAATTTTCGACAAAAAAATAGTTCAATTTTTAACCAGATAGTTGAATTTTCAAACAAATGGTCGAATTTTCAATTAAAATCGATTAATATTCTAACAAAAACAGTTCATTTTCAACCAAATAGTTGTATTTATAATCCAAAGGGACAAATTTTTCATCCAAAAAAACGAACGTGCAACAAAAAAATTACATTTTCAACAAAATAATTAAAGTTTTCCATAAAATAGTTCAATTTTTAACAAAACAATTAAATTTTCAACGAAACAGTTGAATTTTTAACTAAAATGGTGAATCTTCAACAAAAAAATGAATTTTTGTCGAACAAGTTAAACGTTCAACCAAGTAGTTGAATTTTCAGTCAAAAGAGATTAGTTTTCACGAAAAATATAGTAAATGATATTTCAACCAAGAAAATATTTTAATTTTAAATCAAAAACAGTCGAGTCTCTACCAAAACAGTTAAATTTTCAAACAAAACAGACGAGTTTTCTACAAAAGAATTGAATTTTCGAGAAAAATGACGAATTTAAAAAAAAATAGTTTAACTCCTAACCAAATAGTGGAATTTTCAAACAAATGGTCGAATTTTTCATCCAAGAAGACGAATGTTCAACAAAAAAATTAATTTTTTCGAGAAAATAGTTAAATTTGTAACAAAATAATTACATTTTCAACAAAACAATTGAATTTCCAACTAAGGTGATGAATCTTCAACAAAAAAATGAATTTTGGACAAAGAAGTTCAACTTCTAACCAAATATTTAAATTTTCAACCAGAAACGATTTTTCAGTCAAGTGAAAGAACAAATTTCAACCAAATTATTGAATTTTCAAATGAGAATGGGGATATCACTAGAAAACGGTTGCATTTTCAATCCGAAAATATGAATTTTCAACAAAAAAGTGCATTTTCAACCACAGAGTTGGAATTCCTACGAAAATGGTAGAATTTCCAACCCAAAAAAACGAATTTTCTAAAAATAGTTCAATTTTCAACAAAAAAGTTAATTGCCAACCAAGTACTTTAATTTTAAACTATGAAGATTAATTTTCTGCCAAAAAAAAGGAGTTTGCAACAAAATACATCAATTTTCAAACAAATGGTTGAATGTTGAACTCAAAACGATCAATTTTCAACCAATAATGGGATAGTTGAGTTTTCAGTTAAAAAATTAATTTTTAACAAAAAAAGAACGAATTTTTAACAAAATAGTCATATCTTCAACGAATAAATTGAATCTTTAACAAAGTAGTTCAACTTTAAACCAAGTAGACTTTTCAATTAAAAAGAGTTAATTTTTAACGAAAAATAGTTGAATTTTCTTATTAGGTTCTATTAAGTCACTTCAAATTTAAGCGTAAAAACGAGAAAAAGGGAAGTTTCTTGAAAACAGGGGGAAAAAGAGAAATTCTTTGAAAAAGGGGTAAAGAGGAGAATAGGGAAAAGAGTGTAATGTCTGTATTTAGGTGCTATGCTTGCAAAATAAAATCACTAATTTTAATTCTTCCGAGCATTTCAAAAATTGTTATTCATATTTATATTTTCCATGTGTGATGTCACATTCTGCGTTAACCCCACTCCTCTGCTTCACAAATCGTCACAAAATCATTCACTCCCCCCCCCCTGGGAGTGTGACGTAGTTTTTGAACGGCCCCTGTTATGTAAAGATTATATCTTCAATAACTAAACCATAACAATTATATTCTAAGCTTTTATGATAGGCAACTGTGATAAATCGAACTTTTCTAGGTACTTGCGACAATTTTACAGTAACAAGTAATAAAAATATAATAGTAACATTACAAATTCCTCTTTATCACAAATAAAAATTCCATAAAATCAATCACTTTTATTACTGTTTTTTATTAGTTTATTATACATCGCTTTAAAGCTTCTCAGGTAAAAATTAATCACCTTAAAATGTACTTTCAACGTGAAGTATGTAATAAAAGACTTTTATGTCTATATTACACTTATATCTACAACATTTTTATATATGATACTGTTTATAGGTGGTATTAAACTTTAAGTTTCCAGTAAAAATGTAGACTTTAAAGTGATTTTCTAATGCTGAGAAAGATATCAAGGGAGTAAGTAACTGCATATTTTTTGCCAGAATAAATCGCCTCATCGATCACGTCGTTTGAGGCAGAAGGGCGTTTAACCGCTAATTCTTGACGCCCCCGCGAATAATTTTTGATTTAAAAGCAATCTTAGTTGAAGTTGGTGGCATAGATTTTGCAATATTTCTTGCAGCGAGGTAAAAGCCTTATCGTGCAGGCTTGCACGCAAGACTTGACGTGATATCGACTATACAGCTCTTGCAAATATTATAATCCTCATAATTCGCTGAGAGTATAAGAAAATATGATAATCACTACCGCATAATAAATTATACAGATGACCGAACCCAAGTTGCTTCGTGACCTCCTCTGATTGTTAGGGAATTTAATGAGGGCATTTATATGCTATTACATTTCCAATGGTAGATCTGATCCAATTTGGAAGGATTGCATTCGTTTTGAATAATATTTCTCTTCAATGTAATTCCAATGCAATGATGAGATTTATCACAATATTGTATTATATTAATTATAGTTTGTAAGTGTATCATATGAAAAGCAGCTGCCGTCAACCGGGGCTATTTTGGGACAAGCTATTTTCTTAATCCTAGAATTGTTGTGGTGAAGTGTTTGAATTTGGCGCCAGGCCTAAATATAGTTCGAAATATTGCCACGAAACGCCGCTAGTGCGTATTTTGTATGGACGCAGACAAAATTCATTAGTGCGTAGAAATTCGTTGTCGAAACTGAAAAGTCCGTCAAAAATTAACTTCGACCTCGTTCTTTAAGCATGTTATTGTAATAATATTCAAGATAAGTGTAAAAGATTTAGTTATGATGATATGTACGAGGTACTCTAACTTTTCAATCAGTATTTTTCAAGAAAAGTTTTAAAAATTGAAATGCCAGAACTTCCAGGGGCTATTTTGAGACAGAGCTAAATCTTAATGTTCTATAAAAATTCAGTTTTGAATAGAAACAGCATATTCTAAAAAAATAGGATAAAATAAATAGATAATAATAATAGAATAAATAAGTAGTAGAAATTCTAGAATAAAACTGAATTTCCGTGAATTGTAGTGTTTCACTTTCTTCTTTTATTCACACCTTCTAAAAAAAACTATTATTTTTTGATGATTCCTTTTCAATTTTACTCTCTAAGACCTCCCGAAACAGTTCCATGTGGTTTGGACAAAAAAATTATTAACCTGCTATTATTGCTAAACAAGAAGCTTATCCCAAAATAGCCCCAACACGGGGCTATTTTGGGAAAAAATTTAAGTCTACGAAACTCCGACATAAAATTGTTTTTCTAATGAAACGATTAAAAACGATTTGAAAAATTTTCAGTTCAAATTCAGAATTATGATGAAGCGTGAAAAGATCACCTTTTTGTCCCAAAATAGCCCCGGTTGATTTATGATTGATTTATGGAATTATAGTGCTTCAAATACAAATTTCTGAATAAGGAATACCATACAACTTAGAATTTTTAAACTTTGAAATGTTTAATTTTAGTATTTCGATTGAGTATTTCCAATTTCGGCGAATTGAATTGGAAATGCTCTAAAGTAGTTTTTAATTTCTAAAGTTTGAAAATTATAGGGTGTTCAATTCTGAATAATTTCGATTGAAATTTGGTATACTTCTTTATGAAATTGTTAATTTATAATTTTATTTGTGCGCAGAAAATTTTTAATCATACACTTAAACGTCTTACAATTACCGGAAAATTTTTTATTTTGATTTTCCAAAATTTTACGATTTTATTCCATGTTCCATTCGAATTTGTAAAATACTGACTAATTTTAATTTTAAATTTCATAAACCATAGGATAACCACAATTTCGAAATTTTCGACTTTAATCGTTAACGAGGAAGGTTTATGATCTTGAAAATCCCCAGTTAAAACTGTTCAAGTTTAATATACATTTTTTGATGAGTATACAGGTGTTACAGTGGGGTTTATGAACGACAAGAGGAATTGAACGCAAGGAACAAAGGAGACAAGAGAAAGGAGGAAAAAAAGAGAGATTTGAAAGTAGCATTTTGGAATGTGTCAGGATTACAAAAAAAGGACAAAGAATTTTGGGGGAATTGCAAAAGTGGGACGTGTTAATGATGAGGGAACTGTGGGTGGATAAGAAGGAATGGAAAGGCATGAAAAGAATATTGATGAAAGGATATGTGTGGAAGATGCGAGCAGCGAGAAAGGATCCTGTAAAAAGGAGAAGTGTGCGTGGCATGTTGTCAGGGGTAAGAAATGGATGGTGGAGAGAAAGAAAAGGAAGAGGATATGGAAGAAAGGGACGGAACAATGGCGAAAAGAATAAAAGCAGGGAAAGTGTTTGTGACTGTTGTATGCGTGTTTAGGAGAAGAGGAGAAGAGCGAGGGTGGAGAATAATAAGGAAGTGGACAAAGGAAAAAACACAAGGGTGGAGCTAACATAGAAACTTCCGGTGACGAATCTGACTTCCGACCCAGTTCGATCTGGGGTCCTTTCTAGGTACTTTAAAAATATTCAGATTGCGAAATTGTAGTGAACTTTGAGATCGTTAGTGTGGTAGCACTGATATTATGGCTGGAGCAAAGCTGGCAAAGTCATGTCAGCTGTGTGTCAGAGAATTCTAACTAAAAAATAAAATAATAATATAATAAGGTGAGTGCAAATTGTTATTTACTATATATGGATAAATGAATGTCAAAATTCTGTCTCTGAATGCATCAAAAGTAAGTCAGTCATTTTTTTAGTAAATGTTTGTGAAAAGTTGCTCACGATCAACCGCGAGTAAAACCTAATCTCAAAGTGTTTACTGCAATGGGGACCTAGTTTTTGTAAACTGGAAGTTATTGCACAAATTATTTAAGTTTTTACTGATATGCTTACTGCTTTAATGTAGACTTCTAATGTATGCTTTTTTTATTCACACCTTTTTCAGAATAAAATTGGACTCAACACGTTCAACAACATCAAGAATAAACAAGACGCAGACGTTGCACTTTATTTTATTCTTATTTATTTTATTCATTCACCAATAATGTTGTCAATAATTTATCATGCTATTTATTGATGTTATTATGTACTTCAATTGTTGTATGTAATAATATCAATCAACGGTATTACAAATTATTGACAACATTAATAAGTACAATATTTCAAAGTTAAATATCCCGCCCACGCGGCCGCTTGGGATCTTAGTTACCCCAGTTCTCACATAGGCGCACGTGTCGCTCCATAAGCGGCCATATTGGAAATATTTGTTTCCAATTTTTATCACGCAGCATCACCCCCGTGGTCTAGGTCATGGCGACAGAATTTGACAGGATGTATGGTATTTGTATGTACCCTTGTAGAGTGAAAATAAAGGGTAACGTGTTTCACAGTTCGAATAAATTTTTTTTACAATAAAAAATGCTGTAAAATACTGCATTTTGAAAAAAATGTCATTTTTTGGAGAATCCGCTGGTAATCTTTGAATGATTGTAAAAAATCCAAAACAAAAATTTATATTGTATTACTTATTTTTCTATTTATCACTTATTATTTTTTGAATACGTACCAACTTATGCTGTCTTTATCTCTTAAGTGACTAAAAGTGACATAAGTGACTCTATGGCAGCCCTGCGTAGCTTTGGAACAATTTTGGAAATAGAATAATTAAAGTATGGATTTTGATTCCAGTGAGAACTTCCGTATAAATAAAAAAATGAAAACGTGAGCTTAAATATTTGTTGGTCACACTATAATGAAAAATAGGAAGTTTTATTTTTCTTTTGCGCGGAAAAGTTTGAAAAATAGTTAATATTCATTATAGTGTACAAACACAAATACAATATCAAGTCAATTAACGGTGTGTGCACAGGAAGTTCGTTTCAGATACACCTGAACAAGTTAATCCTTCCACCCCTTACAAAACACAATTAAGTTACATACTTTGAACATCTTAGGAAAGCCACTCCCTGTAAACGACACGCAAGTTTGCTTTGAAACGATATTCTATATTCCACATATCATATCCTCAATTATAACTCACATTAGCATTATACACACTCAAGCAAACAAAGACTTTATTTCTGAAATAATATTATTCAAAAAGTTAAAAATTCAACTTATTGATAAATTGAAAATCAATTTTGATGAAAAGTGCTTATATTAGGATGGCTTACTTTTTATTATGAAATGGCTCCCCTATAAATTGTTCCTTTTGGTGTCAAAATGTCCCCTGAATTTTGACCGAATAAAAAAATATATATTTAGGGGTCTCCCGAACCCAATTTTTGCAAATTTTTTTTTTTTTAATTGGGGCTGTTAATGGATTATTTTACTATTGAGTACAAAAGACTGAAATTCATGTATGCCAAAGTAAAATAATTTAATCACAGCTTCAATTGAAAACGAATTAGAAATTATGAACAAATGGACTTGAGATCCCTAAATATTTTTTTTTTGAATTCTGCAGAAAATCTGAATGATGCATTTCACTGAAAACAAAACAATGGATGCATTCCAAAGTAAAATAATCCCTTAGTTCCAAAAATTAACTTAGGTCAAGGATGGAAGAAAAGAAGAATTAATAATAAGACGAAAAGCAGGCGCGAGTTAAAATGGAGAATTTTCAGAAACCAGAAGTAAAAATGGTATATCGTGAAAAGCTGATTAAATATTTAGGTCATAATAGAGGAGACCGAAAGGCAGAATTAGTCGATAAAAACATAGAGGGTTTATGGATAAAATACTACGGGATATAATCTTCAAGAGTGCAACTGAAGTGTTGCGGCGCTGCGATTGTGGGAAGAAAGACTGGGGATGCTTGGTGGAATGATAAAATCCGCGTGGCTATTAACAAGAAAAAACAAGTGTATTTGAGAAAGCTGAATATTCAAGGTCTTAGCAATGAGAAGCTCTAGAAAATGATTATAGGGACGAAAACAGGAAAGCAGAGATACAAGTCCACGAAAACAAGGATAAAATCAAAGCGAAAGAAGATAAAACAATGCAAAATGATTTTGAAGGAAATAAGAAATTATTTTAGGAATGGGTTAAGAAGATAATAAAAGTAGTTTTTTATTTGGAATTAAGAATGCTGATTGTGAAATGGTATGGAGTAAGGACAAAAAGAAAGACTGTGTGATTTTTTTCAAGAAATTGTATGAAGGTCAAGCTACGGAGCATAAAAGCTGTGACACAGAAGAGGATACGCTAGACAATCCCGTTGTAGGTGGCGAAATAAGAATAGATATCCGTGAAATTATATCCGC
>JAUMHM010000078.1:31946122-31962320 GCA_032362435.1 Melikaiella ostensackeni | reverse complement strand
AAACCAGCAAAGATGTCATTTAATAACTACATATAGCGCTTAATATAGAAATCCTGTTAACCCGGATAAAGTTGATACGCGTAGATTCATATTCTGCGTATTTTATCATTTTTGATTCACCTACAATTTTTTCCAACAAGTGCCTCAAGAAGTAGCAAACAGGTGAGTGAAATAAAGATGTGTATGAACTTCATCAGTGAACAACTCAAAATCATTACTGAGGCACGCATAGCGTCAACAGTGAGCCGGGTAAATCAATAAAAAAGAATAGTGTTCGAACCTAGCACCATCTAGTAATTTATTTCCATATTCTGTTTTGTCGGTAATATAACACATTTTTGACACGGCTCACTAACGACGATGAAAAATTAAATATGACAACTTGAATAGTGAGCCAGGCTGTCTCAGCAATGGATCATCTTTAAAAAATCGGATTAAATAGATTAGCTACCAATGAAACTAGCTTTTTCGAGTATTTTGTCGGATACCTGGTGACACAATATAGAATTTACATCTTTAGCTTATGAAAAAACTTTCCTTTAGACAGCGATATGCATACACACGGAAATAGTGGTTATTTTTCTTTTGGTCTGACGTAAGCTTATTTTTACGATAAATGTCGTGGCTGCTGATTTTGAAGGCACTGCTTACCTCTTGACTTGAATAGTTAATTATACAAAGCAATTATTCGATATTGTTTGGTGACGAACTTAACCTCACATATCAAGGAAATTCAGGCAACAGGCAACTCCAATTTTTTTGCATTTACTATTACCATGCTAAAATGAGAGCCTACGGCTCACTATGAGGGGAGGATTCACTACTGATGTCCTTACCCTGAAACTTTTATTTAAAAAATGTGCAATCTAGTAAACTAAAAAACATTTTTTTTACGTTTTTCAAAAATTGTATCTTTTGATACTTTTTGGAGTTGAAAAGTGCATCTTATGCCTTATAAAAAAAATTATTTTTACAGTGCATAATTCGACTTTTTTGTCGCATAATTTCATATACTAATCAGTTTTTCAGCGCACAATCCAGACATTTTCAACGTCAGAAAATACTGTCCTCATTTATGTAGGTATGACGGACCAAAACCCTCTACTACTACTCACAGTATTTCTAGATACATAACTCAACCCTTAAATTTACAATTTATGTGAAATTGATTGTGTTAATTGATTTGCCAAGTACTTCATGTTTCTTAATGATTTTTAAATTATAAAAAGTTATTGTATTCTTAATTTTTATTTAAATTCATTCAAAAAATGCATTATTTCTAACACTCCATTCAAAAGATACAAGCGAAAAAATACATTGGATGAAAAATTGGATATTTTTATTTTACTTAATTTTTATTGTTTTAAACATGCGATAGGAAAAAGAATCACAGATGTTAAAAAATATAACTTCAAAAGATTTCATTTTCGGCTCTGGAGTTTCATATAATTTTTAGATAGCTTGACGATTTCCATTTTTTTGATTAAAAGTCCTCTGCAGTGAAGGAAATGCAGCTTCTATAATTAGAAAACAAGAAATTTAATTCTTAAATTTGTTGAAAGAGGGACTTGAAAACGGTGTTTGAGCTCATTTATACTATTCAATGGTAATTAAATATAGGATAAACCATCCTACATTAGATAATGATTTACAGAAGATAATATAAATTAACCGGCAAACTGTCGAAGACTGTTGTTCAATTTTTTAGTGTAACATTCCGGCAATGACACTACATTATCTGGCTAAGTTTTATTGAAATAGTATAATTGATTGATGTGTGAGAGCAAGAAAAGATAATTTTAAACCTAATATAATGATACAAGTGATATATGATAATGATATATAATATAATAATATAATGATTATAAGTGTAAATTTGTACTGATTCGATTCACTCATTTCTCATTGATTTAAATTTAGGGAGCTGATGCAAGTTTAGAGTGAATCACCACTTACCAATATTTTATCCGATAATTAATTGATTACAAATAAAAATTGGAAGAGTTTAGTAATCAAAGCACTTACCGTAACTTCAGCAAGTCGCGCTAGTAACAGAGGTAACCGATAAAAGCTGGTTTACAACTTAATTTTTTGTTACAGCATTGATTGTGATCGGTTATTCTGTAATCGCATGGTTGATCATCTTTGACGCAACATCTTCCGTCAGCATCAATAGGCACCATGAAAGTAGCCAAGCAATAGACAGTAAATATAAAAATAATTTTTAGATACATTTTGTATTGTATTTTATATTCTTCACTGAAATTCTCGCAAGCGAACCATCGTTTATATAAGTCTCACATTACTGAAATATATACGCATTTATAAAGTCTGCGTGCGCAATAAGGATAAAATAAACTTTTACTTGAAAAATGAACGAGGAAAAAGAGGGGAAAACCAACAGTGAGCGGACTTACCTCACCAAGAAAACAAAACAAAAATAAACTATCAAATTCCACTAACATGAAGTTGGTTACGCAATTGGAAGTGAATGTGATATTGTTTTTTAATTTTAGACGTTTCATTCATGAGGATACTTTTCCAGATTATAAATAAAAATTCGTCGGATTAGCGCAATATCATACCTATTCAGCAGACATTGTAAAAACTAGAGATCTCTTTTTGTACTAAAATGGGACGATTGATGAGAACTTAAGAGTCATTTGTTTTGCATTGAAAATAACAGCATGAAGTTATCCTATTCAAAAACAAGACAGGTTACTGGATTCTTCTACCACCCCCTCCCCCCCCCATGTTCATATGTTCATGCATGATATTGCGCTAATCTTATTTTAATAACTGAAAATTTCCAGGTATTAAATAAGACTAAGAAAAAACAGTCCCGAGTAGCACTAAAATGAGGCGACTGATGGGAACTTGGAGTCATTTGTTTTACACTGAAAATAACAGCAAGAATTTATCCTAATCAAAAACAGGACGCGCGAAAAATAATACCGTACAAAAAAAGATCTCTAGTTTTTATGGTGTCTACTGAATAGGCATCATATTGTGCTAATCCGACGAGTTTTCATTCATAATGTAAAAAAGTATCCTGACGAATGAAGCGCTTAAAAATTAAAAAACAATATCACATTCACTACCAATGAAGTTACCGACTTAATATTAGTGGAATTTGATAGTTTATTTTTGTTTTGTTTTCTTGGTGTGGTAAGTCCGTTCACAGCTGATATTCCTTTGTTTTTTTTCCCTTATATTTTGTCAGTAAAATTTTATTTTATCCTTATTGCACACGCGAACTTAAAACTGCGTATATATTTCAGTGATGTGAGACTTGCAAAAACGATGGTTTGTTTGCGAAAATTTCAAGAAGAATGTAAAATTTAATATAGAATGTATCTTAAAATCGTTTTTATATTTACTACATATTGCTTGGCTATTTTCATGGTGTCTATTGATGCTGACGGAAGACGTTGCGTCAAAGATGACAAACCATGTAATTACACAATACGCAAACGCAATCATTGCTGTAACAAAATATCAAGTTGTGAGCCAGCTTTTATCGGTTGCCTCTGTTTCTAGCGCGAATTATTGAATTTTCGGTAAGTGCTTCGATTACTAAACTTTTCCTATTTTTATTTGTAATTAATTAAGTATCGGAAAACATATTGATGAGTGGTGATTTACTCTAAACTTGCATCAGCTAACTAAATTTGAATCAGTGAGAAATGGGTCACTGAATCAAATCAGTAAAAATTTTCACTTATTCAGGTTTAAAATGATGTTTTTTGCTCTCATACATTAAACAATAACATAATTTCAATAAAAATTCGCCAGACGATGTAGTATCATTGCCGAAATGTTATACTAAAAAATTAATCAACAGTCTTTGACAGTTTTCTGGTTAATTTATATTATCTTCTGAAAATCATTATCTAATGTAGGATGGTTTTCCCTATATTTAATTATCATCGAAAAGTATTATCAAGTTCAACTAAGATATTAAAAGGAAAAGACTTCTCAAAATTTTCACAAAGTATTGGAAAAAGAAAGGAGATCTGTAGTACATGTCAATGAAGAGGAGACTTAAAGACTAGACTTTTACTTATTTATTTTTTTTATTTACTTTTATTTTTTTAAGTTGAAAATTCTCATTTATCTTAGACCTATCCTTAGAACTTAGACAATAGTTATTTTCGAACTTAACAGGAAAAGACTTCTAAGAATGTCCACAAAAGGCTGGAAAGGGAAAGGGGATCAGTAGTATATGTCAATGAAAAAGGAAAATGGAAGACTACAGACTTTTGTTTTATTTTATTTTTTTAATTACTTTTAATTTCCAATACTGACTTTGATATTAATTTTTTAAAAATTAAAAACCACTTTCAAGTAAATCGTACAATGAGAATTTTGAAGATATCAAACGTAAAAGACTTCTCAAAATTTCCACAAAATTTATTATTTTATATTTGTTTTTGGAACTTTGAGAAAGAAATCTGCAATATTTCCGTTTCACGTAGCGCTTCAAGACACGTGAAGATAAAAATTAAGTTTTTTGTGAATTTTTAATGACATTTCCCTGACATTCTAGGAGAACGTTTTTAGTGATTTAGTTTATAACTATTATTTTTAAAGTTTATCTGTAAAAGGAACGCTAATATGATTTATCAATTAGAGAAATTATTCTAAATGAAATTAATCTTGAGAAACTAATCTGTAACTAAAGTCATAACAAGACTATAATTCTTGAGATAATTATTGGATTTTCTCATTACTTTGATGTAGGTATGCCTGACTAAAACTTCCTACTACTACTACTGACAGTATTTCTGGATGGGAACTCAACCCTTCAATTCCCAATTTATACGAAATTACTTTTATTCATTGATTTATCGAGTAATTCATTATTCTCAATGATTTTTCATTCATACAAGTTGTGTTGTTTTTTTTTCATTTATTGCCACGGCTACGTGTACGGAAATTTTGGTACAATAGTGGGACCTGGAAAAGGAGCTTTTTATACTGAAATTTCCGTGAAAACAGCCGCATTTTATCGGCACGTATTCACACTCTCTTCATTTATATTCAAATTAAGATATTTTTCCTTATTCCTAACACTGCATTCAAGAAAGAGAAGCGAAAAGATACATTTGACAAAAAATTCGATATTTTTATTTCAAGTTATTTTCATTTTTAAACATGAGATTAAAAAACAAAACAATGATAGAAATGGGAAAATTCAAACAATTTGTAATATTTTATTTTCGATTGTATAGCTTCATATTATTTTTAGGTAGCCTAATGACTCCCATTTCTTGAATTAAAAGTCCTTTGCATTGAAGGGAATGCTGCTCCTATAACTAAAAAGAAAGAAAATTAATTCTTCAATTAACAGCAATATATACTGATTTCTGATAGGGTTATTTTAGCTTCACGAATTTGAAGCTTGAAAAATATTTCAATCTTATTTTCCATTTTGAAAGCTCGAATCAGTGAAAATTCTTACCACGCACAGTGGGGCAAAAAAAAGTCCGTGGACAAATTCATTTTCAGAAGACAATTGTTATCCGAATTGAAATAAAAAAAGTAAAACCTCATAAAATTCCGCATCGAATTGTCATGGCGGATTTTGAAAAATAATAATTTTATTTTTTATTCAGTAACAAAAATGAAAGAAAAATTTAACGTTTGAAGTGAACCGGTTTTTAACAAATACTTGAATTCATTCAAATATACCTGGAAAACATGAAGCAACTACCCAAAAAAGACGTCCGATAGCAATTCAAATATTTAAAAATTTATTGAATTTGTTATAAACAAATGGAAAATAAAACTTAAGTATCATTTTTGGTCATTCAATAAAAATTAATAATTGTTTAAACAATCCTAATTAACAAATGCATTATTTGGCTATTTTTGGACGTACAAACTTGGTTTTTCCGACGCAATCAACTGTAAATAACTTACTTCTAAATTATTTATGACATTTCGATAACAATAAATAATTTTTATTGTAAACAACCATTTTTCTGAACATATTTCTATCATGTTATACATTCATGAATAAAATCCCACTTTTTTCACGGACTTAACAGCCAATTATTTTTTTGTTCTGGAAATCTCGTTTGCGATCACTTCGATTTAGTATCGCTTAATGTGATTTCAGGATTTCAGTTTCTGTATTTCTTGTACTATAAAAATCAAACTAATTCTGATAAAACACTTCCAATCTTGCCGATATCGTTGATACTGCATGTGATATAATTACATACATTCGTTAATAAGGTTTGCTTAAACAATTATCAAATGTTAGCAGTTCATAGCAGGAAGTCATTGCTCAATATCTGGCTGTTAAGTCCGTGAAAAAAGTAGAATTTCATTTACAAATACATATATATAGAAAATTTTTCAAACAATTATTGTTTAAATAAAAATTATTCATTGTCATCGAAATGTCCTTAAAACTTTAGAAGCTAGTTATTTACAGTTGACTGCGTCGAAAGAACCAAGTTTGTACGTCCAAAAATAGCCAAATATTGCATTTGTTAATTAAGATTGCTTAAACAATTATCCATTTTCATTGGGTGACCAAATATCATACTTAGGTTTCATCTCCAGGTAATAAATGATCGACTTCGTAAAAAAAACTTCATTTATACCATCGTAAATACCTAGGTATGGATAATTGTTTATAAACTTACTTATACAATAGGAAATTATTCATGAACCTTCATAATTCAACTAAAAAACTCTTTTTGTCCACAAATTGTTCAAATTTAGTGCGAATCAAGTGACGAATCGCTGCTAATCCCCACGAAACCATTTTCATTCACTTATTTGTATATAACAAATTCAATAAATTTTTTAATATTCGCGTTGCTATTGAGCATCTTTATTGGATAGTTCCTTCATGTTTTCTGGGTATTTTTGAATGAATCCAAGTATTTGTTAAAAACTGGTACACTTCAAAAGTCCAACAAACTTTTTTTTTCATTTTATGTTATTGAATAATATTTTTTTTAATTTCAAAAATCCGCCATGACAGTTCTATGCAGAATTTTATTAGGTTTCATTTGAAAAAAAGACGTTTAATTCGGATGATAATTGTTTTCTGAAAATTAAATTGTCTATGGACGTTTTTTTTGCCCCACTGTGCGTCGTTTGCATAAAAACTGGAATTTTTTTACTTCTGCATAGCATTTTGGCTGGATTAAACAAAAAATCCGAGTCATATCAAAAAGTTGTTGAATGAAAATTTGTAGGTATGCTGAAAAGTTACAATTCTTCGTTGAGACTTTCTCCCAAATCTCGCGTTGTGAGGCTGAAAACAGGAATTTTCGATTTTATAATGGAATTTCCGAGGATGAAACCAAAACTTCGAGATCCATCAAAAAATTGTCAAAACTAAATTGTAGCTACTTTCCAAAAGTACAGTTCCTCTTTTATATTTTCTTGCATATCTCGCGTCTTTTGACATAAAATTGGAATTTTCGACTTTTCGTAGTATTTTCGATAAATAGAACAAAAAAAGACGATTCATATAAAAAAATAGTTGAAAAAAAATTTGTAGAACTTTTTAAGAGATACAATTTCTCCTAAGACCTTTTTCCGTATATCACGTCATTTGGCTGAAAATTGAAATTTTCAATTTTTTCATAGTATTTTTAATAAATGAAACCAAAATAACGAGTTTTATCAAAAAATAGTTGAAGGAAAGTTCATAGGTCTTTTAAAAGGATGCAATTCTTTCTTTAGATGTTTTTACGTATCTTGAGTCGTTTGGCATAAAATTAAAATTGTCGGTTTTTGTATAGCCAAAGCCCGATTTGATCCGTTTATTTTTCCGAAAGTTATCGTGTTTACGGATGGACGGACGGACGGATGGATGGACATACAAACAGACAGGCCTATGGACAAACGTCATCGCCAAAACTTGTTTTTTGGCTTCAAGAGGTTTCAAAACATGAAGATCGGTTAGAAAACTGAGATGCGAAATTTCGGAAGATTCTAATACTTTCACAACATAAATGATGAGAATGTAAAAAAATATACTCAAGGAAGAATAAAATTAAATTACGGAAAATGAAACATTGCACATTTGGGAAACAAATAAGAATGATAATATTCGATCACAGTATACATACGAGTGTCACCGGAATAATCCTTATCCTTACTAGGGTGGATAGTGTGACGTAAAAAAGTCCGACGACAAGAAGATTTCTCGAACTAATTAACTACAAAAAATTAAAAATTTCTAACGGACGAGAATCTTCACAAATGTTTGTCCAATCAGTAGAGCAGGATTTCTACTGAATAAAAATTTGTTATATTGATCAGCTTACTTTTGAAGGAAGGGATTTAAGTATTAAAATATAACCGAAGACCAATAAGAAAGGGTTTTATGAGCCAATACCAGAGATTTTTTAACTGAAAGTTTATCTGATCACTCGAAAAAGACTTTTACGAATCAAAGTTTGCAGGATTGATCAGCTAAAGGTTGAAAGAAGTTGTTACCGATTGTAGATTTATAATCATTGTCATCACTGAAGAATTATCTAAGATAGTCGACAATGTTCTCAAAACTAAATCATTTCCTGCGATTTTTGTTCAAAAAATACGCTGCTCCTCTGACTGTCAACTAAACATCTCCTCATTTAGAATTAATCATCCTAGAGCTAAATAAACTCCTCAGGATGATCTTCCTTAAAATGATATTCCCTATAATAATGCACAATGTTAGTTTCCACCTTATAATCCACATTTTTGATTTCATGGAGCATTTGCTGATTACCTAGTAGTCGAGTGAGGTCGACCCTGGCTTCAGATACTGCCAAGCCCAACATCAGATATGGTATATAGTCTCCAGGGTCAGTGCACTTTGCTCGCCAAAGAAGTTCGATCCCCTTGGACTGGTAATCTCTACCGGACGCTGCACTTTCGTCGGCCATTCCGACTCCGGAAGTCGGTCCAATAACAAAGAGAGGGTTGTTCCTGCAAACCAATCGCCAATCCCATCGAGAGTCGACCGGGTTTTAGCGAATCGGCTCTGCTTCCTTGAGTTTGCGTCGACGTCGTCGTCACATTGCTCATGCAACAAGTTCGCAGCAACCTCGCGGTTCACTGACACCAAGCCAACGTCGACGCCCGTTCGAACGACACTCGACGTCGGGACGCCACAGTCGAAGGACGCGCGGCATGAATATGTAAGCAATTCGCGGCGAGACGGGATCATTTGCATTCGTAAGCCTTATCCCCTGTAGGCCTCGTCCAGCGGATACCGGAAATCCTTTTCCTACTTTAAAAGTCGAGGTTACCTGCCGTGACTGAGTGTTGAAAAGCGACCTTGGATCCTACTACCTTCAAGGGTCTTGAAAGTGCGAGAAGTTTAGTTTGTTTATCAATTGAGGGAATGAGAATGAGACTAGGAAGCCTTGAGCAAGAATCTCCTGGGTAATATCTTCTGGCAAGAAGAAACTTAGGAGTGATTCATAATAGATATAAAAGTGATATCATAATAGTGATATCAAAGACTTCAGGTACTGTGGGAAGAAGGTAGAATTGATAGTGGTACCATTGGGTTTAGTATTGGTACCAGACATTTAAAGTAGTTCCGAGAACAAATTTCCCGGAGGATATATTCTGGGTGTTGAAGAAACCTGGTATCTATTGGAAAGGTTAAAAAGAGAATGATAAAAGACTTCAGAATTTAGGAAAAGAAATCAAAAGATCAGTGGAACATTCTATTGAGAACAATCCACTACTGCGATGATTAAGTCTGATTCTCACTGCAACAGATCTATAATGACACAACTGAGAGTGGTTTAACAATTGTACAACATTTCGATCTAGAACTCGAGACTAACTGGGTTAGGCTTTATCTAATGATCACTTAAAGGACCTACATCAATCAGTAGACCAGCATCGACCAAAATACAATCCATCAAATCAGGATCTTCAGCAGTAATCATCTAAAGAACGAATCCACTGAGGTTACTTATCATTTGAGATCTTAAGATGATTAGCTAAACTTCAATAGAGGACTACTAGGTCAAGAACTTTAGTAATCATCCTAAGTCTGAATTGCAGAGAGAAAGCATCTTGTAGGTCAAGATTATTAGCTATGATCACCTAACTACCGTAATAATACAATCTGATAAGTTCAAAAATTCAAACCTAATCTGCTAATAGATGAAGCTACGTGTCTAGACATTAGTCATAAGAACCAAAAATTGGATAAGTCTAAACTTCAGTCATCGTCAGCTAGTGGAAGAAAGTACATGAGTGAGACATTAGAACCAAAGAGAATCTTTGAGATTAATGAAACCTTCATCATTTTGGATTTGAAACGAAAAGTAGATAAACGATTAAAACCATTGCTACAGGATGAGAATCTTCATAAGTGTTTGTCTAATTAGTGGAGCAGGACTTCTGCTCTGATCAGGTAATCAACTAAAGCAAGAGTTTTCAAAGAAAGAACACCAAAGATTTCTCAAGATAAAGTACCAAAGTGTTTTAGCTAACGATAAGAAAGGTTTCTAAGAAGCAAAAGGGTTCCATCATCTGATGAATGGAGCAAGACTCCCACTGAATTGAAGTGTTAATGATTGATTAGCTTAACCTTGAAAGGAGAGGTCCAGAGGTTACAAATCATTTTTAATCAGGTAACAGATGAAATCCACATGCACAAATTGTAACAAAGCATGATAGCAAACAATACCAATTGTTAAGAATCATACCCACAGGTTTTAATCAATATCAAAACAATCCAGTGCATCTCAATATTCACCAACATTAATCTGTAAGAACATGTTTAATAAACCCAAGAACATCAATTAAAACACCCCAAGAATATAACCACATCTAGATCTAAATAAAAATTCTCATCCCCAAATAACCCTGGAATCGAAAAATCAAAGCTTCCTAAAGGTATGATAGCAGCCCATAACCAGAACGCTTCCCGGGCGGGTTCCCGACTTGGTCAGTTCGAGGACGGCGGCGCCGAGACACCAAACAATATCTTGGATAAAATCCAAGGGGTTGGGGAGGTGAAAGAGGAACGTAATCAAGAGGCGCCACATCGCGACGAGTCGTCGAAGCAAAATTCGACAACGATGCCGCATACAACCCCATCTGGTGGAATCGAGGAGGAAGACGATGACGAGGAAGAGGATGAGGAGGATGGGGTGCGAGTAGGGGAGATGGATGAGGAGGAGGAGGACGAAGAGGAGGTGGAATCAGTCAGGGAGAGGGAGATGCCTGGTCCTGTGGTGGTGGCACCCTCGATAACGAGCAACGGTCGCAGGGGAACAATAGGGGTGAGGATGGGTATGGTAATGCAGGATACGGGGTTGGGGATGAAGGAGCCATGCTCGAGTGGGGGTGGCGGCATGGGCGGGTACTGGAACAGGCAGAGCAGACCCTCCAGTCCCCGCATGCCGCCTCCGGAGCAGCCGGAGACCAGGCCGAAGAGCCGACACGAGCCGGCGCAACCGGCAAGGTACAATAACCTTGGTTATTGGAGAGCCAGACGTGTTACATTCTACAAAAATGGGGATCCCTATTTTCCCGGAGTCGAATTCAGGTTAGTTACCAAAATTTGGATTTTTGGGGTCATTTTGAAGGGGTAGGTTTGTTTAGGGTGGTAATGGGTGATATGAATCAGATGAAGAGGGACAGGATGTTTATCAACATTTCCTTTTAATCTGACATCAATTGCTGATCTGTATCATCAACTGTTGATGAGTACCATCAGTTGCTGATCATAAACCAAAAATGACCGTTGGCTAATCTGATATCTCTTAGTCTGATTATTGTAATGTCACCTGATATTATCAGGTATTTACGGTGGAGAAAGAAGATGATACTCATTAAATTGTTGATTGATCTTCATACTCATGTTGGTGTTTTTGCTATGTGGAAAAAGATCCAATTTGATGACAAAGATATATCGTTTTCGAAGGATTTTTTACATTATTGACCGGTTTTTGGATTGTTAATGGTTAATGAACGACCATTATTGGTTAATCTGGTAATATCCTTATCTGAAGTTGATGATTAGGCATTGATAATAGGATATGACTATAAGATATCAGTTGGTTGATCATCAAATTTTAATGAATATAAAAAAAAACCTGTTTTGATATGTAGACTTCTTTACGATGAAAACAATCATTCTGATGATAAAATTAGCTCTAAGCCTAACTTCATTTATTTTTCTTTGTTATTCGTCTATCGATGGATTTATTTCAATTTTTAGTTGTTGATTGATCTGTTCATTTGCGTATTTCTGTTATTAATGAACATCCAGTATATTATATGTCAAATTTGATTTGTTACCAAAGAAATCTTCAATATTTTCTATATCTGATTCTTATTCTTCATTTTTACTTATTTTGTAGCTAGCTGATTGGTTTCCTGATTGGCATATTTGGTTGAGTAATAACGGCTGTTCTGGTTGTAGATTGATAAATCTTATTTGTTCGACTTGTTCATTCTTTTGTCTTATTATTCTTCATAATTATTTACTTGGATTATACATTATCTCGCTTTCTTTCAGAATGGTAAATATAAAATTTCGCAAAAAGTGTTTCAAATTTGAAAAATTCTGTATCGAAACTTCTCTATCGCCTTGCAAGTATCGCCAAGTGGCAGGGTCGTGAACTTAAAATGGAGGGAATATGTAAATTAGTATGTAATTTTCTAGTTAAGTACACTACGAGAGTCGTGTCAAGAGGCTTCAAATTTTTAGGTCCAAAATACAGTTATCAACAGTTTTTAGCAACATATTGTAAATGATATGTTTATAATTTTTTGAAGGTTTCAATAATATAAGAATCGTTTAAAAGTATAATATATTAAGTTTGAAGTGAAGTATAGGAAATTTAACAATAATTGAATAATTAAGATTACTCCTGATAATCCTGAGATTGAAAAGTATATTTTACTTTCAGAAAATTTTATATTTAAAGTAGAAAGCTATTTTACACGGCTTTACGTTAATGTATAATTCATGATCAGCCTGACAGGTGAAATTCACTAAAAGGTAGGAACAACCGATTCCAATAAATTTATTTTAATGAACGTAATTTATAGTATCCAGTTGTAACGTATTCTTCTAAAAATGTGTTTGAGTAGCCAATTTCTATTTTGACCAAAAAATCAACAAGATTAGAATTAAGAAATATGATTAAATAATATTTATTTTAATTTTTATTCCACAAGAAAATTCGCGAGCTCTGATTTTAACTTAAAACTAAAATTGATATTCGACTTAATAAAAACTAACATTCAAAAATCAATATTAAATATTGATTAAGAATCTTTAAAGATGAAATAATATTAAATTGATTCTGTTAATATTTCTCTTGAGAATGAACGTTTCCGACGAGTCAAAATTTTATCGATCGATTGTAGAATTGGAGTAAGTCACTCGGGTTGAGGATGGAAAACAACCCTGAATTCACGCCTCGTGTTTACTCAGAGGCGCCGACAGGTTAACATAAGAGATTCATGGTAACTTGGCCAGGTGGAAATCAATGCAAATTTTACGACACTTTAAGTTATAAATGTTTCCCTATAACCATAGTTTAGGTATACGAATTTCCAGAAAATGTATTTGAATATCAAGACATTATAAGAAAAATGACCACTGCAATCTTGTATGGCGATAAAAAAGAAACAAAATCGATAGAGTCGTATCGCGATAAACTGGTAAAGCAAAACTCCTTGGGCTTTCCTACTTTGCATTCTGAGGACTCTATATGTAGACCTGAAATTATGAATTTAATGTCTTCTTTTGAAATATGTCACTGTTCATGATTCGCTGAACTTGATCTGTTATGTCAGAGCTGAATGATTTTCCATTGAAAAAAATATATATTTTATAAAATATTAATTATTAATATAAATCATCTATTAAAGTCCTACGTTTAATTTTATTTATACTATTATATATATTACTATGATATACTATTATATATTATTACTAGTATATAGTTATATACTAGTACTACACTAGTACTATATAGTTACATATTATTACTAGTATATATTATTATACCATTATTATATATTATAACAATTGTTAAATTTTGAAATTTTTCCATTTCAAGTGGTATATTTCTTCGAACACCTGCAATTTTTAACAGTTTCAGCTTTAACTTCTCTTAATTTGAAAATTTTTAAGCAGTTTTGTAGACAAAATTATTGACTTTTCGGTGCATCGTTTTCGAAATAATTATAACATTTTTAATTTTGTTTGGTTTCGTAGAGCTCAAAATTAAAATTGGTCAATTTTCAATGCTTCAATTTCCAAATTGTTATAAATTCAAAAATGTTTTAATTGGAAAGGTTCAAAATAGTTGTATTTTGAACTCCACAATTTTAAATTGAACATTTTTAGGGTTTTCACTGAAGATGTTAAATTTTCCCCCTCAAATTAGAGTTTACACATTCTGTATGCTTCAAGTTCTACATTTATAATGTTTTAATTTGAAATCGTACAAATCTAGAATATTCAATTTGAGGCCGTTCAAAAAATATGTCACACTGCCAGAAGGAGAGGGGTAACAGCTTTTGTGACGATTTGTGACGTAGGGGAGGAGTGGTTGACGCAGAATATGACATCACACATGGAAAATATAAATGTATATTACAATTTTTTAAAATAGTTAAAAAAATGAAAATTAGTGGTTTTATTTTACAAGTATTGCATTCGAATACAGACTTCAACTTTTTCCCCTATTCCCCTCTTTTCCCCTGTTTTCAGAAAACTTTCCCTATTTCCCCTTTTTCTCACTCAAATGCGAACTGAATTAATAGAATCCAATAAGAAAATCCAACTATTTTTCGTTGAAAGTTTTTTTTTTAATTGACAAATCCACTATTATATTTTTGGTACAGCATTCGTTTCTTTTGATTAAGAATTCTACTATTTGGTTAAAGATTCAACTTTTTTTTAAATTCGATTTTCTTTGTTGTTGAACATTAATATTCCTAACTAACAATTTAATTATTCCATTTTTGGTTGAGAAATGATCGTTTTTTGTTGAAAAATCATCTCTTTTGGTTGAAAATTCTATTATTTTGATAGAAAATTCAATTATTTGGTTGAAAATTAAGTTTTTGGTTGAAAATTCATATTTTCGGGCAGAAAATTCAACTGTTAACATTTATTTTTCTCTCTTGAATGAAAATTCTTTCTTGGTTGAAAATTCATCTCTTTTGGTAGACATTTTATATTTTTTGGTTAAAAGTGCAACTGCTTGGTTAAAAATTAATCTATTTTGGATGAAGTTTCAACTATTATATTTTTCGTTGACAATCCATCTTTACTGGTTATATTTGACCGTTTTTTATTTAAAATTAAAATCTTTTTTGGTTGAAATATCAACTATTATATTATTCTTTGAATATTGGTCTTTTTTGGTAGAAAATTTGATTATGTTGTTGAACATTCACTTTTTTTGGATAAAAAATACGTTCTTTTGGATTGAAAATTCAACAGTCTGATAAAAAATTTGTCTTCTTGGCTTGGAAATTCACCTTTTTGGTTCAAAATGCAACTGTTTTTGTTAAAGTTTAATCTTTTGGTCGAAAATTTGATTATTTCGTTAAACATTCGTCTTTTTGGATAGAAAATATGTCCTTTTGGATTGAAAATTTAACTGTCTTCTAAAAAATTCGTCTCTTTGTAATGAAAATTCATCTATTTCGTTCAAAATACCACTATTTTCAGTTGAAGTTTAATCTTTTTTGTTTAAGAATTCGACCAATTAGTTTAAAGTTTATCTTTTGAGGTTTATTTTATCACTATTTGGTTAAAAATTGAAATATTTTATTGAAAATTCCCTCCTTTCTCTTCGAAATTCAACTATCTGGTTGCAAATGCAACTGTTGGGTTGATAATTATTTTTGTTGTTGTTGAAAAGTCAACTAAATTGTTAAAAATTCATTTTTAAAGGTTGAAGATGCAACGATTTTGTTAGTCATATTTTTTTCTCAAATTTGACGATTTTGTTTAAAATTTCTCCCTTTCTCTTGAAAGTTCAACTATTTAGTTGTAAGTGCAGCTGTCTGGTTGATAGTTAATTTTTTTTTTGAAAATTCAAATACTTGGTTGAAAATTCAACGATTTTATTAAAAAGTCATCTTTTTTCAAAAATTCAACTGTCTTCTAAAAAATTCGTCTTCTTGAATTGAAAATTCAACTATTTGATTTAAATAGGGGGGGGGGGGGGGG
>JAUMHM010000078.1:31921412-31934467 GCA_032362435.1 Melikaiella ostensackeni | reverse complement strand
TGTAAGGAAGTAAGACTGAATGTTAGAAGTTTAGCAATTCATTTTCATGATGAAATTCTGGGACTGAGTCTCAGACTTGCCATACTTTTGCGTCATCTAGTCCATGACCGTTTGCTTATTTTATTACAAAAGGTGCTGTATGCTTAGTTCCAAATATAAAATGTATGGTACTCTCCCCGAAAAATTCAACGTGAAAATAAATTGCTAGACTACTAGTACTCAGTGAAAGATTTTGGATTTGCATTTAACTTCGTGTGCCAAACTAGAAAAGATTTAAAAAATTGATTAAAAATTGAATTTTGTAAACAGCCTTGGCTACGTGTACCGAAATTTCGGTAAGAATAGCCAGATTTTTTTGGTACGAAAAGCGGGATCTGGAAAAGGGACTACTTGTACCGAATTTCCGATAAATATTGTCGGATTTTTTCGGTACACGTAAACACTTTGGAGTATTTTGATAAAATAATCAAGACTCGCGGTAGCGAATTGCCGCCAAGTATGAAGAAAAAGTAGAAAAGAATTCGAAATACTAATGCAAAAAATCTGCCATAAAGGATGAAATGCGAAAAAGAAAAAAATCACTACCGGGAATTATCTGAAACATAAATGATTTCAAACACTAAAAGTGGAATATCTCAGTCAATTTATGAGATACCTCAGCCAAACTTCGTGGGCGTATAGAACCCACTAAAGTACAAAAATTCTGTAAGTTTTGAAAAATTTAATTCAAAAATTGAAAAAATGCGCTAAAATCAAATTTAAAAAAAACTTAAGGTAAAGTCGTCTGCAGGTTATAATTTTATTCCAATAATTATAAAAATTTGACCATCACATTTCATTTTACGATTTTACATATTTTTCAGCAGGAAATAAATTCGCAATTGCATTCGCCCGTGTGGAAAAAGCTCCGTTTAGCCCTCTTTGGAATGTTGGCCCCTTCCAGGGGCTCATGTGGACAATCCTTCGGGGAAAACCCACGAAGGCCCCCGCAGGGGGCCCTGCTCGCTGCCCTCATGCCTCAGTTTACAAAAATCAAACGATTTTTTGGTTGCAATTGATCGCTAAAAACTTGATTTTTTAAATTTAGACCAAGGTACAGCTTACACGCTTCTCCAAAATGAACTCAAACTTTTTTTTATAAAGATGTCATTATATTCTGAACATAGTTTTAATGAATCTATATACTAAAAATAAGAAAATAAAGGTCCATTTTTTATTATCAACTGCTTTAATTTAATTTTCATTTTATTAATTTCCTATTTTTTTACCTATATTAGTAGAAAAGTATATTTCCGGACGTTAAAGTAGAAGACCAACGACGTACTTCAAATATTAATTTAATGAATTTGAAATAAATTGAATGATAATGAAAAATTTTCATTTTTTAGTAATTTTTTAACAATTTTTAACATGCAGACACATTTCAAGCCAAAACAGATCGATTGATTTAGTTAGGTTCGCATTTATATGAAAAAAATAATCAATTCTCAAAATATGCAGACACAAACCTATCAACGACTAAGTTACGCTGATTTTTTACGAGATTCTTAGGAAAAATCGTTCACAATAATCATTCTGTACGTTTGAATGATATTAATTAGAAACTGGAGAAATCCTTTGACATCAAAATTAAAAAGAAATGCTAAAAACATTCGACTGTAGATTACAATTTTATTCCAATGTTGTCAGAAAAATTTATTACTGTACGTGGATTTCTTACTGTGGCTAAAATATGAATGAAATTCCACCAAAAACACTACAAATGAAAAAATCTCGCCAAGTACATGAGTATTAATATTTTATTTATTTGTAGGTAATCAAAGTTGTGAAATCAGAAAATAAAGCCCAGTGCGAATAGTAGCAAATTTATAAATAGAAGTGTTTTTTTTTTAATGAAATGAATTAGTTAAATGAATCAGTTTAATAAATAATTTTTTTGTTTGATAAGAAAAATAAATTGATATTTCAGAGTGATAAAAAAAATTAGTGGGTCTATTATTGTCTTTAAATAATAAACATAAGTTTGGAAACATAATAATGATAATAATAATAATAATAATAACAATTTATTATATTATAGGCCCGCAAAATATATTTTTATTTTTTTATTACTCTAAAATATCAAATTAATTTTTTTTATTGAACAAAAAAATATATTTATTAAACTAATTCATTGAACTAATTTACTTTATTAAAAAACACTTCTGTTTATAAATTTTCTACTATTTGTATTTGATTGCTTTCTTTTTTGATTTTACAATTTTATTTATCTTCAACAGAAATAATATTTATGTATTTGGCGGAATTTTTTCACAGGTAGTGTTTTTAGTGGGATTATTACAAACAGTTTAATATGGTACGGTTTCATTCAAAAAGTGGTAATTGCTTACTTTAATGACTTTTATGAAATTTGGAGTAAATAGTTTGAAAGCTTTTGGAAATTTTTCTTTCTAGTATAAAAGTAAAATATCAGTCGGGGGAGACCAAAAGACATTTGTTTTTTTCTCAAGAGAACACAAAAATAATCAAACCTTTTTTCTACAACTGATTTTTGCTATCTTTTGGTTTTTACGAGGAATTTTAATCACTTTATACTGACCTCTATAAACTTTTTACAAAAACGTTCGTATTTTTCCCAAAAAACACAAAAATAATCAAAAAAAATTTTTAATCAATTTTTTTTATAATTCAAATATAAGAACTAAGTAGTACGAGAAGAAATTTATTATAATGAAAGACATGTAAATCGATCGAAGATTTCATCAATATTAAATATTAAAAGATTTGAATTTATATTAATCAGTTTCACTGATTGTTTATTAATTTTAATATTTAACAGTTGATTAATATGAAATATTAGAATGGTAAAAATTAAAAATTGCTATAACCAACATCAAAATAATAATCTGTTGAATTAAATTGGTTTCATTAATAAATTACAAATGTTTATAATATTTTTTTAATAGTAATTTTTGAGCTGGAAAAGGAAAGGAAAAGTTCTGTTACACCCGTTTCCTTTTCCACCTCGAAAAACTACCAATAATTGCTATTTGTGGCAATTTGATGATTATTTTTTCGAATCGACTTTGAGAATGTCATTTGCGAATATTTCCGAGGTTATATTCGTAACCAGCACCTCACAATACTTTAGTATATGATGTTTTAACAGGACGAGAATAGAAGTAGTCCTGAACGTGATTTTTACAAATTTTTAATTTTCTGGATTTTTTGGGGTTTTTTGGGGGTTAATATGAAACTTTTTGGGTCCCCCTCAACTTATATTTTACTTTTGGACTAGAATGAAGATCTTCCAAGAGGTATCAAACCATTCATTCAAAAATTCGAAAAAGTAATTAAATTAAACAATTACCAAAAAAAGTTCTCAAAAGTTTGAAGTTCTATTGTAGGAAAAATTGTATATTGAAATCATATTTTTTTCTAATTTGTACATATTTTAAAAATATTCTATATTTTCTTATTTTAGTTAATTATAGAGTCCTGTGAAAAATGTAAATTTCTGAGTGTCCCTCTCTGTTAGACTAAGGAAGAACACTAATTCCACTAAATTATTATTAGTAGTATGAAAAAATATCATGTGAATAAATGCAAAAAATCTATAATTTGAATTAAAATTATTATAAAATACATTTCAATTCAACTCTAATAATCTTCCCGCTAATTTTCCAAGATTACCGTGAATCAAACGATTCCACTTGAGCGTGATGAATAAATCATTTGACTTCACCTGTTCAAAAGGGAGTCATTGAATGACCCATAGAGATCACGAAAGCTGATGTTTACACGAAACACGTGGCCGAGAAGGGGTCGGCACCTGCGTAACCAGAGGCGGAAAAATGGTGGGGGTGAAATCAACTCGTATTCGACCCCCACCACCTAAAATAAATGGAAGGGATTCGACAATCGTGGAAGGGAGAAGAAGGGTTGTAGGGGTGAGGAGTTTGCGCTCTGACACAATCCACCCCTCTTTCAAGCCCTCTATAAACCCCTCCATTCTTTCTTCCCTCATTCCCATCCCTTCGTGCTGTGATTGAAAGTAGATCGCCACCCCAACATTTACTTCCGGTTCTACTAGTTTGAATTTCCAACGCCGTCTTACCGACGTCGCTGATTTAATTTGTTTAATCGCTCGATCGAGGGTTCTTTATCATATTTAAGGTCTTTTTTTCTTTTTTTTAATAACTGTGAAAAAGGGGTAGAATAAATCTTTTCGAATTTCAGAACGGACCCTTAATCTTTCGGAAAATTATGTTTTTAATGTGCACACAGAAAAAAAATTTACTTGATCCAAAGAAATGCGTTTCTTTGGTTTTTCTCTTTGTACCAAAGATTTGTTTACTTTAGTTGAGTAAATATTGTTTAGAGGCAAAAGCGTCATGCCTAAATGCAAAAAAAAATCATTTCTTTGGTGATATTTCTTTAACAGAAAGAAATATTTTTCTGCAATAAATGTGAAAATTAATAAATCAAAGAAATGACTTCTTGGAAGCTACTAACCTGGTATCTTTGAATCTCTTTTCAACATCGTAAGAAAAATTTCCTCATTTCAGTAAAATGGATTTTTTGATGTGATTAATACTCATTTAAATCAAGCAATTTATCCATGTGCAATCAAGTAATTTCGTTTCTGTGAGTAAAGGAAATATTTTTTCCAGATAAATAATTATTCATGGAATTGGACAAAATATTTATCTGGTGCTAGGAGTTGACAAAGTTATTGTGGATAAATAATAATTGATTAAATTTTTTTTTAAATTAAATATGGATCTGTTCCATTGGAAAAAATCATATATTAAATAAAGAATCTGCAATCAATTGATTTGAACATATTTGTTTCAATAATATATTTATTTCAGTGCAAACACAATTTTCTTGAATGTAGTGTTCATGCAATCCGTTGAAAGAAACATTTATTTATTAGTTCACAGAAGAGAAATTCATCATTCTAAATAAATTATTCTTCCAGTAGTCAGTAGTTTAGGACAAATGCCGCTAGGTGGACAGAGCATATTATCTCACAATAAAAATTAATTCCTAAGGAAATAACCTGAAAATGTTCACCATGGTTATAATGAAAAGTAGGTAGATGTGATGATCTATGCTACTGACTGTCATCTGATACAACTTACTATGTTTTCTCAGCGTCAACACTGACCGTGCTTGAAAAATTTTGGAAATTTTTGTTTATCTCGTGTAAAAAAATTATCATTACATTAAATATTACTTTTGAACAAATCGTAGATTTACATTTTTGCATTTCAATTATTCCAATTTTTTAGACAATGGTGTTATTTTTTTGGTCAAATGAAATACTTGTTTGATCCTAAGCTACCCCTATTTTGATAAATTACATTGTTCTTTAAATAAATCTCTGGTTTCTTTGAGTGAAGCTTTGAAGCAATTAATATTTTGTTAACTTTGTTGCATACTTATTCTGATCAATATATTGCATTTTAGGACCAAATGAATATTAACCCTATTGAAAAACCATTTACTTTTTCAAGAAAATATTCAAATTTAGAATACGCTTCTTTGAAGCAAGGAATCATAACTTCCAATTGAAAATATCATCTACTTCAGTCGATGGACATTAATTTGTTTGGAAGAAATATTTCCTTGATTTATAATCACGTTTGATTATATCAACTACCTAGTTCTCAAACACAAATCTCTTATTTATTCCAACCAATAACAACATTCTTCCGCCTAATTAATATTTCACTGGCAGAAATAGTTATTAATTTGCTCCAATAATTCCATATCTTTATTTCGATAAAACCATTTATTTGTATTGACGAAATTCATGATTGGACGTATTCAGTACGATCATTTCTTTGAATCATCTAAATTTTCTTTGATTCCAAGTTTTATTTCAGTGCAGGCCTCGAACTCATTCGAGTAATTCAAAATAGTGTCAACAGTACCATAAATTTTGAGAAATAGTAACAAAATAGTATAATGCAATTTTTAAATATTCAATTGAGGAGCTAATTATTTTTAAAATCTGGTATACAATATATATTAGGGTGGTCCTGGAAAACTTGTCAATCTTTTCAAATCCCTTGAAAATTTTTGAAATCTCTTGAAATCCATAGAAATCCCTTTATTCCTTTTTATTTTACTTATTCCCTAAATTTCTCTAAAAATCCGTCATAATATCCCTTGAAATCTATTAAATATGATTCGACATTCTCGATACCTTTTTAAAATCCTTTGACATTGTCTGAAATCCTACAGAATGCTTTAAAAGCCCTTAAAATTTATGGAATCTCGTTAAAGTCCTTGGAATCTTTCAAAATGCCCTAGACTTTTGAAAATCCTCAAAAATCCCTTGCTATCTATAAAATCTCTTAAATCTTGAGAAATCCCTAGTAATCCCACAAAAATCGAGTAAAATCCCGTAAAACATCTTGAAATCTGTAATATCTTTCAAAATTCCTTAAAAACGATGAAATCTTTGAAATCCCATAAAATCTCATAAAATCTGATATGTCCTTTGAAATCCCTTGAAATCTTTGTGATCCATTATAATCTTCAAAATCCACTGAAATCTATTCAAAAGCCTTGAACTCAGTTGAAATCCTCTGAAATCCCAATTTTTACAAATCCCTTGAAATCTTTTAAATCTTCTGAAATCTTACGAAATTATTTCAACATCTTTATAAATTTTTTAATTTCTTGAAATTTTCTGTAATTCTACGAAATTCTTTGGAATCTCATGAAATTCCTCGGAATATTAAAAAATGCACTATAACTATATTCTTCAAAATCCTTCGAAATTATTTAAAAACCTTGTGAAATCCTTAGAAATTTTTGAAATCCCGTAAATCTTTAACATCTTTTAAATTTTCTTAAAAATGTTAAAATCTTCGAAATCCTCTGAGACCCCATAAAATCCCATGAAATCCATTGAACTCCCTAGAAGTCCCTCAAAAGTTAATTGCATTTCATTTACTCTCTAAAGTTCTCTAGAAATTCTTTGAAATTTCCTAAAATTTCTTTAAATCTTCGAAATCCTTTGATATCTTTGATACCGTTTTAAAATACATTAAAATTTCTTGTAATCTTGTAAAGTACCCCAAAATACCTCAATTTCTTTGAAATAAATTGAAATCTCGATTTTTCAGAGGGGGGATATGTTATTTTAGCCAATCAGCGAAGAAGTTTGAAAATATGTTTAAAGGCAAAGTGAAAAAATAGTTGCATTACACTGATAAAAATGAATTGCACCGTTTTTAATCTTGTATTTTAAAATTTGGGACAGTAATCTATAGATATTAAGCCGTACAATCAGCATATTCATTTCTTCAAATCCTGGATCACGAAACATAATATCTAGATTTTACGGCTCAATATCTAAAGATTGCTGTCCTAAATTTCAAAATCCAAGATCATAAACGGTATAATCCATTTTTCTCAGTGTTAGCGAGAAATTTGAGAAAATAATAGCATTGTAATTTTTTTGAAAATAGTATCAGAATAGTTGCATCGTTGAATAAAGTGTTCAATAGTGTCAATAGTGGCGCGAGTCCAAGACCTGAATGTGTGAACCAAAAAATATATTTTGCCCGAGGGGTTAACAACTCGTGAAGCCAAGTGTACACTTGTAATGAAATCTCTTGAAATCTCCAGAAATATCTTAAATCTCTTGAAATATCTCAAGTAACCTGAAGTCACTTGAAGTCATTTCAATTCTACTGAAGTCACTTAAATTTGAAGTTATTTGAATTCTGAAATTTCTGAATTCATTTCGGTTCATATGAAGTCACATGGAGTCACAGGAATTCAGATGAAGTCACATGAAGCCACACGAATTCACATGAAGTCACTTGAAATCACTGAAATTCTATTAAAATCTCCTGAAGTCAGTGAAATCTTCTGAAGTAATTGAAATATCCTGAAGTATTTCGAAGTCAGAAGTAGGTGTACACACGATCCGTCGAATTGTCACCCCTCGACATTGGCCCTCTAAACTTGAAAAATGATCCGATCGCTTGCAAATTTGCCTGATCAAAATCTATGGAGGGTGCGTGGCTTCTAAAGTAGAAGAGACGCAGACCAGTCTGAAGTTTCTGTTTCTCCCCCTCGGGAGGGAAAAATGCAGTTCGGGTTTTTGCCAACGTTAGACAGTAGTTAGAGTACTGACTCTTCCTAATTCTCCCCCCCCCCCGCCCCGGCCGTCATCGAGATATTTCACACTGTCCACTATGAAATTCTTCGGCTCTCTCCGCAGACTTACATTGTAGATTGTACAGTGTACAATGTTACAATATACAATGGCGTATATGAATCACGTGCGGTGTAAGGGGTCAGGCACTACTTCCGTTTGAGGAGGGAAAGGCCGCTGGTCAGCGGCGTCAGGATCGATAACTCCGACAACTACAGTATGCACCGAAGAATATGACTCCCTTCGTTCGTTTGCATCTTGCTTTGATTTCCCCTCCCTTATTCGACGAGACGCAATAGCTAGTTTTCGTTTAACTCTTAGACGAGAGAGGCTCCTAGTATCAAGTTTCGGGCTCATAATCCCATTTTCTTTATAGATTCAGATTTCAATTATTTCTCAAAATGTAGGTGTGAAAAAATAACAAAAAATAAAATAATAGAATTTTAGAATTAGTAGAGCTAGACATTATTATTACATATTTATTCGACCATGGACATTTCACTCTCATGAGGGGTGAGGTGTCACGTTTCGTCACGCTAATGAATTATAAGGGCTATTGAATGAATTATAAGGGGCCGTGCATAAATTAGGTAAAGTATTTTAGGTGTGCGAGGAGGGTAGATCAACGTTTTTTTCTTTTCTGTATTATATGGGGGGGGGGGGGGAATTAATCAAAAACATTTCTCACGTAAGATTTTTTCAAGTCCGCGAATCACTAAAAAGATGAAAGTTACAGATTTTATTGTAAACAGTTTGTCAACGCGATCTAGAGCTTACTGTAGTACGTACTTATCATAAATTCATGAAATAATAATAAATAAACAAATTAATATATTCACGAAAAAATTTAATGTGAAAAAGATTACGTAAGATAGGGGAAGGGAGGGTCAAAACTTACGGACCCTAACAACGTGGTGAACGTGGTACAAAATTTCAGAAAGAAAATGTACGTGATTTATGCACAATCCCTAACATCAATAATTGAATCTTTAAATTATTTCTTGTAATCTTTATTTGCTTGATTATTTATTACATTTTTCAGAAAGAGAGACATTTTCAAAGTCGACTATGTGATGCTTAATTTAAGAATTAAAAAAATGTTTTTCGAAACGTTTAAATGCTAAGGATTTTAATCAAGATATTGATTTCGAAATGATCAGAATTAAACAAATTCAAGCTTTTCAAGCTTGAACACTTATGAATTGTATCAACTTTGAGAATTTGAAATTTACACGTTTCAGATTGTACAATTTCAAATAATTAGACGTATTCAAACCAACTGAGATCACCACATCAGATATTATGGAAAAATTCATCATATGGTTATGGAAGATCGCCGAATCAAGGTGCGTGAGATTTTTGAGGCTGTAGGCATCTGCTCTGAATGAGCCTATAACATCTTGCACGAAAAACTAAAGGTTAAGAAGGTGTGTGCAAGACGGTTGCCGCGTTTGTTGACTTCCGATCAGAAGCGCAACCAAAAAGACGTTTCAGCGAAATGTTTGGCGAAGTTTAATCGGAATCCGCAGGACTTTTTGCGTCGATTTGTAATTGTAGACGAAACCTGAATCCATCACTATACGCTCAAGACCAAGCAGCAGTCAAGTCAGTGGGTACTGGCTGGTGAAAGTGCGCCGAAGAAGGCAAAGACTGTTTGGCAGCTGGAAAGGTGATGGCCACAGTATTTTGGAATTCCCGAAGAATTATCCTCAATGATTACTTGAAGAAGGGTGAAACTATAACAGGAACGTACTATGCATCATTATTGAACCGTTTGAGAGCCGATCTACGAAAAAATGGCCACGATTAGCGCACAAAAAAGTGCTGTTTCATTTGTACCTGAAGTTCTGAGCGTTAAAATGAACGAAACATAATATCCCGATTCTATTTTATCTTGAAGTATTGTTTGCACTACGAATAAGAATAGGTATTAAAAGCTTAATAGATTTAATGCTTTCACGATGATTTATTATGATGAAAGGAGATGTTTCGGGTTTTATTCGTGTGCAAAACTACGAATCTTGCCGACGTTTCGTGAACATTGCAGTTCACTTCTTCAGGGCTAACCTGGAACTGAAGCTTAAGATTATGTTGCTCTTATATATACTCTCTGTTTTGTGATACCTTGGATGTAGGGTATGATGGTGGTCGTTTTTCTCTCTCTTTCTTTAGTAGGTTGTGTTCACTTGTTTTTTTGAGTGTACTTTCTTATTGCTTTGTCAATTTGTTTGTGTAATCGTTTTATATAAGGATTTGTTTAACGTTTCGTAATTATAAGCTTCTTTCATAATTGCGTTACATTCAATGTAATGAACAATTATTTTTACACTGTTTCTAGATTAGAAAGCAATCAAAAAAAAAATTCGTTCATTTGAACGTTCAGAACTTTAGGCACATTGTTTTATCACAATTACGCATCGGCTCACACCTCCGCAATCGCAATGGCAAAAATACGCGAACTGGACTTCAAACTGATTCCTCATCCACCCTATGATCCAGACTTGACTGTGCGCGTCTCCTTTCTGTTCCCCAACTTGAAGACCTGGCACGGTGGGAAGAGATTCTCGTCTAATGAAGAAGTTATCGATGCCGTAAATGCAAATTTTGCAGACCTCGACAAATCTTACTTTTCTGAACGGATGAGAAAATTGGAATCTCACATCTAAGTGTGTAGCCCTCGAAGGAGACTATGTTGAGAAATAAAGGCAAACTTTTCAACAACAAAAAATTGTTTACTTACTTTTTTACTAAACTTATTAAACGAACATCGTAGCTGTTAAAATTTCGAAAAAATTAATAAATTTGAAAGTCGAAGCAACTGAAAGATCTCTAATTTTTCAGTCAATCAAATAAATCGAAGAGATAAAACATTCTTTTAATTTTAATTGGTTCAAACTTGAACAGATTTAAATGTGGATACAATACCATTCTGAATAGAAAAAAAATATTTTAAATTATCCCCTTTCAAAATTCAATTATTTCAACGAAACTTTCAAAATCAACAAATTTACAATTGGTTTATACATAACATGACATACAACAGGTTTATTCATATGATGGATGAAATAAACGCCAATTATAATTGTTAATACAAAACTTATTGCATTAAATCTTGATTATTAAGTTCTTTTTGGAAAATCAGGTATCTAAGGTAGCACAACTGACAAGGGTTTATATTCAATTACTTATTATTAAAAGTATGACGACCAGAAGACCATTTTGAATTGCGCGGAAAAGGACTTTTCAGAGTAAAAATACATAATTTAGAAAAAAACGTTTTAATATATCATAGTACATTATTTATACAAGGACAGCAGAAAAAAATGATATTAGGAAATTCTCTTCTTGGCACAAGAGAAAACTACATCGCTCACAAAATATACATTTTTCAACTTACGTATAAGAAACTTCAATTCAAGTCTGAGAGAGGAGCAAACCTAAACGACAGCTTTCAATATATCGTCAAGCAAAATTAATTGAGGATTAAACTGCTGACAAAATGCTTTGTAGCCTTCAGTCTCGAAAATAAGTTTAATATGAGTTTTTATAAAGTTAATTGTCACTTCTTTCAGGGTGCTTGCATTGTGTTTATCAGAGAGTGTCAGAATATGCATTGCATTTTCAACATTTAAAGATCTCATCAATTCAGCAGCACAAAGCAGCTTAAGTTTATCTAAATCGTATTTATCTGCTGCGATAAAGAGATTCTCAGCATTTGTCTTTAAGTCATTCACCACGTTAGTGTAAATGTATCGCAGTAGTTCACGGAAAACGACTGGTTCTATATCGTCTATAATCAAACGATTTTCTTTCTTCTCTTTCATTTCACTGTCAAACATTGCTAGAAAGACTGGTGATTTGGCAGCGAGAATCTCTTTATGAACATGAAATTCCTTGGTTTGAACGATGATTTTAAAATTAGAAAGTGCATTGTTTTCGAAAAGCAGAGAACAATCGGTTATCTGAGTGGGAAGAAGTAACGCACGTTTATGTTGGAGAACGAAGGGTAAATCTTTTCGAGAAATTTGACTGCAAAATTTCATGCAGTTATCGATTACGTGAGCATGTGCTCGAACATATTGTGCACACTCAAAACCAGGACAATTGAATTTGATATCACGGTTCTGTGCAATAGCTCCTACATACTCTACGCCAATGTATCTTAATGTATTAAATGTATCGAAGAAATACAGTGATATTTCATACTGATAAGACGGTGGGCCTGGAGTAATAAACTTTAATTCAAACCAATATTTATAATCCTTATAGATTATTCGAGGCTTACACTTTACATCTGAATCATCCAATAAAGAAAACACTTCCAGGTTGCAATAGGTGTACACACCACTATCAGGGGGACGAAATAAAATTACCTTAACTGGATGAATTGTTACTGTATCTTTATCATTATCACTCATGACGAATTGTCTTTGTGCCATGATAATTTTCGAATTATTAATTCTTCGTCTAATTCCAACTTTTAAAAAGCAGCCAAATCCTGAAAGTGAAAAATAAGAAATATATGCAATTATCATTAAGCATATCTGAGTAGAAATTCACTATTTGACTATAAATATCTTCGTTAATATAAATACGCGACTAACAACAATTTGAACGGAACTTATCCCTCTTAGCACCTAGTTTTTGCAATTTTGCTTGGATCTAATACTTATTTGCACGTAATCCTAGCAAGAGGAAGAGGAAGCTGGAAAAGAGAAGGGGGCGAGGCTTGTGTCCGGACGTATAGACACTACCTATAATTGTTTTTAATTCACCTCAGCAGCGGGACAAATTTTTATTTAATAATTTATCCGGATACTGGCGTTCGCCAGTATCGCCAGAAAATTTCTAGCCGGACGAAATACTTAGG
>JAUMHM010000078.1:31873833-31885719 GCA_032362435.1 Melikaiella ostensackeni | reverse complement strand
TCCCTTTGCTCACGCAACCAAGGCAACGCAACCAGCCGCTATGGATGCAGCAACCATAGATATGGCTGGGCCGTATTGTTCAATATACTATGGTTGAAGCAACCACAGCTAGAGCTCGGCCAACCTTAGTCTTTTTTCCATGTATGTTGTTATGTGTTGATGATGATGATGCTGATATATCAATGATGATAATTCTATCTGAAGATCTGTAGATAGTGTTATGAACTGATAATCTATGATTGATGATGATATTTTTTGAAGATGATATTACGCGTTGATGATAACGACGTGATGAGACCTGATGATCTATGATTCATGATCATAACGATGAAAAACAACTGTGATAATTTAACGTTTTGAAAATGGAAATGAGACTCGATCGAATCGGCTGAAATGTGAATGTATAAATTTTGACATTTGATGCATGTATTAAATGTCACTGTTCACTTGTCAATTATGATTTTTATACCAAATCTGGATCATTTTAATCAAATGAGTGTCAGTCTGCTGCAAATCACTTTGATCCAACTTCAAGATGGAAGTAAAACCCCGGGATTTTCTGTGTGAAATTTTATTTTTGGTCCTAATCCAGTTGTCACTCTCATATCTTCAATTGTATTTGTACATTTGATTAGTGAGTTTTCCATAGTTGATTAATCATTATTAAAGTCATCTCAATTTTACGTCCTCATTTCCTGGCTGCTTGTATTATAAGTAGGACAATCACCTCGTCAACCCTTATACTTACTATTAGTAACACGGTAATACGTCTTGCGACTTACTTTCTTACATGTCACGCACCAACATAGTGATTACTGAGTCCATATAACGATGCTGAGATACGTTCCATATAAGCCATATAACATATGTGGTACGGACACGCGTGCGTGCTGAAGGAAGTGATTTGAAAATGCTTTACCTTATACCTTTCCACAATTTTTTCCTTTCCACACATTTACATGAAACCACTTGGATTTCGCGATAAAAACGCGATCGCCAGTCTCCATCTATATTATGGTAATTAATTGAAGTAGGAGATTTGAGTGCACTCAACTTTGAAAACGATAAGAGCAAATAAGTAAAGAAAATAACTAGCCATCAGCATATCCTTTTTTACCCTATAATATTTTGTATTTATAAAAAAATTATATAAGAAACAATAAAACTTCATTATACTGCTCTGGCGGTGAAATTTGGAACCATTTCGAACGACCGCTAGTGCCCTCTGTTGGAGAAGCTTAGAACTTGGGCTTGTCTCAAAATTAAGTCAAATTTGTTTGTGTCTGAAGAGTCACACTTTCGAATTAAGGCAAAGATACTATATTTCTTTGATTAAGAGTTCCAATAGACGATTATTTAAATATATTGATTGGACGGACTCGCAAACGCGTAGAACATGTTGTCTTTCCACCATTCCACCCTTATGACGATCGATCGCCATTTGCATTCACATACAAAGTCAACGGACCAGTGCATGCGGCTCTCTTATTCGGAAAGGCTGAAATCCAATATGTTGTTTACAACCGTTACAATCAATAACGAAGCCTGAAATTGGAACCCAACTGATCAAAGATAATTTCTAGCACCTCTGTTTTCAATTTCAAAATTGTTTTTCATATTTCACGATTAGGAAAGAATTTTAAGAATTTTCCATGTATTATTAGGGGGCTTCCATAAACCACGAAGCCCGTTTTTCCGACTTTTTCCGTATCTTTTCAGCATTGTGTGGCACTATGTTACACTCCTCATCCCTAAACAAACCTCGTCCAGTGACGTGGATAAAAAAGGGAAAACTCACCGAGAAATCAGTGATCTCTTTAAATTTAAATCAGTTAAAAATTGCAAATTTGATTCAGTGACTCCTTTCCGTGAGTATTCACTGAAATTTCCGTCATTTTTCAGTGGTTTTCCAATGAAAAAATTAGTGAATTTTCACTGAAAGTTCGGTAATTCTCTACTGGAAACCCAATGAGTAATGACTGGAACTTCAGTAAAAAGTCATTGACTCCTAGTGAATTTTCACTAATTCAAATAGCCAGAAGTACGTAACTAATTCTCAGTGAAATTTCACTGATTCAAATTTACTGAAAAAACACTTAAACTTACTCCATAAATAGCTATAGAAATGAGTCAGTAAATATGCAATTAGTGAACATATCATCTGATCAAATTTAGAGGATATTTACTGAAATTCCAGTCACATTTCACTGGTTTTCCAGTAGAAAAAAGTACTGAAATTTGAGTGACTTTTACTACTATCAAATTAGTGAAAAACTCTTATAATTACAACTACCTAAACTAGTAAAATTAATTTTTTTCGAAAGGAGCTGAGAATGCATTTACGCACAGAGAGTGGGACTAAACCGAAATACTACTACTGATTCCTAATGAAAACTTTTAGATTAAAATTAAGAGAGTGCCAATATCAATCGTTTAAACTCGGCAGTGATTGAAATATAGTAATTTCCAAATTTAAAAAGTTTAAAAATTTACATACTTCGAAATTTACTAATCAGTAACTACTCACTGAAATTCCATCAGTTTTTTTAACTGAATAATAAGTAGAGAAAATCACTGCAGATTCAGTAAGCTTCACTGACATTCAGTACCTTTTCATCTGAAAAATCTGTGAAATATTGACTAGAATTTCAGTGAACAGCTTCTAAATTGAATTCAGTACTAATTTGATATAATTTCAATTAGTACAGTTAAACTAATGTTCAAAATTGTTGAACTTAAATGCAGCAACTCGGACTTTAAGAAAAGTTTATCTGAATTTAAACAGAAATAAGCACGAAATTTCAAAGATGTAATCATTTTTGCAATTTGTTTACACTGTGAAGATAATTTTTATGAGGTCTACATATAAGCCAACTTAGGAAAAACGTTATAGAAATTTTATATAAATTACATGAAAAAAGATTTACTTAGAATTTCACTTGAATCTTTGAAGATTTTATGAGAAACTTTGGTAGATAATTTCTCATGGTCACAGTAAAAACGAATGCTTGAAGCTTGAAGTTGTTACACATTTAAGCTGGTTTGCCTTGAATTCAGTAAAATTTGGCTGGATTGAAGACTGGAATTTTGGCATGGCATTAAGAATGACATAAAAAATAATTTTTTGTTATTCTGAGAAACATTTTTTAGAATAAAGCATCAAAGTTGTGATCTAAGAATATCAAAGTGGAAATATGCACCGTAAAAAAAGATTACTTGAAATTGTTGCACCTTAAATTTTTCTAACTTTAATTCACCAAAAATTTGTCTGAATTTAAGAAGGTCTATATCTAAATTTAAGAATTCTATCATAAGTTTTCTTAAATTCAGATCAACTTTACATGAATCCAGATAAATTTTTACTGAATTTAACTTTATCTCTGAATTTGAGTGGGCACATTTCTCAATGTAAGGTGTAGTATTTTCAAGTACTCTTTTTTCGAAGTACTGAACTTTCCAATGGACGAAATGTTCATTTTCTTTTATAAGCTCGAACTAGTCCTATCAAATTCTTACGCATATATAGAAATAAATTATTTGACTCTTTTGACAAACCTCCTAAATATATTTTTTTTTAGCTTGCAACAATTCTTCAGAATTTGAGTTGCGACAAAAATATTTTCCTTATGAACATTCAAATTTCAAATACTCTAAAGTAGAGATTAGGGTGGTTCAAAGAAAGGCTTTTTTTTGAGAAGTGAGAACGCTTTTTGATTTCTTCAAAATGTAGGTCGAATAATGATGTTGGGCCCCTAGAAAAACTCGATCCGATAACTCTAAGACTAAGTGCTGCCTCAAAAATGTGTAAGTTAAAAACGGGGAAAAAGTCGAAAAATGATCTTATATAAATGTGACCGTCCGCGAAGAAAGGGACCTAAAGCCCAAAAAATTGAATTTTAGCTTTTTGCACCAATCGATAGTTTTTTATTTGCTCTTTCATGATAAAAAAAATTATTCTTTTATCTGCAAAATCCGAATTTTTATCAAACTGCAAAGTGAGGCCCTCTTATGGAGCTCCTGCGCTGGACCGCCTCTTCAGTAGCTCCTCCTGTGAAGTGTAGCTCCCGGGCGTTAGGTCCCTTTCTTCGCGGACGGTCACAAATAAATTTTTTTATTCGTAGCAAAAAGTGAATGAAAAATCATTTAAACCATCTTTAAGTACATATATTAAAGTTATAGGAAAAAAAAAATTATTTGAGGTTTTGATATCCATAGGCAACTGAAATCTATAGCTTTTTGTAATAGTTAAAAATTTCCATTCGGCATGATTTTTTTCTGCATAATAATGCTAGCAGACCATTTTCCTCGGTTCCCGATACACTAAAAAAATGGTTAAAATGTCAAAATTTTGTAAACTCAACGAAAATTAGCCCAAAAACGTCATTTTTTTATTTTCTTAATAAAAAATTGAAAATTTTCGGTCCAATACAGGTCGCAAAAATTTTTGTAAATTTTCTTAGCTATATATTTAGGTTCCAATACATGTCTAACAATTCTTCTGCAAGTTTTATTTCAATTAATCAAACCATCTTCTACTTATCGCCATTGTAAATTCGAAATAATGCTTTACTTGACCCAAACGCTGTTTTTCTTCAAAAAAGCTCGTCGTATCTAAAAATCTGTGAAGTGAAATGTCTTTTCCCGGTCTATATCTGCAACTTTTGTACACATTTCAGTATCATAAAATGCATGAATATGACAATACACAAGTTAAATATTTAAAAACCATTGAAAACTAGAGATACATGATTATGGATATTTTTGTGTTGTAAGAAAATTTACTTCAATATTAAATATGAATGTTACGCCAAACTTTATAAGTGCGGTAAGTGTATAAATAACAAATATTTTCCGTAATTACTAAGCATATATATTTAATATTTGGGGTAATCGTAGCTCATATACAGTGGAAATATCATATGACTCTGGTTTTCAATCATTTCCTTTGTTTATGGCCATAGTTGTGCATTTTACGATAATGAAATGTGCACAAAAGTTGCAAATATAAATCAGAAATAGTATATTAGTAGTATAGCAACAGGGTTACGACTTTACTTTCACCGACCGAGCAAGGTTCGAACCCGAACTAAGTTACCGCCATAAGATAGTTACCCTCGGTTGGTCTACCTTACCGATAAAAAGTTGGGCTTACTAAGTGCCGATGACTTCAAACTCCGTCGGTACAATCAATTCCTGGCAGAGAAATATCGTTTTCTTACCTCGGGAATCATATAATTTTTTGCATGCGCCAAGTGTGGAGTTTTATATAATCTTTTCAACAATTCCATTCAATATTGCGCTTGATCAGTTTATTTATCATTGGAACGACCTAGAACTCAGAATGTTGGTTGAAATGGTGGTGAGGTGAGGTAGGGCGTGGTGACGTGGTCTATCTCTTGAACCTCCTCCTAATATATTGCCTCCTCCTCGTCCTCCTCCGCCTCCTCTTCCTCTACATCCTCCTCCCCCTGCTCCTCCTCCTCACACTTTCCCCCATTGAACCCCTCCTTATCTGTCACCTGATCCTCCTCCTCATATATTCCCTCCTGATCTACCTCCTTTTCCTCTTCTTCTTCCTTCTCCTCCTTCACTTCTACCCCTCCTCATATATCTTCTCCTCCACTTCCTCCTCCTCCTCCTTCTTCTGATCCCCTTGCTTATCTATCTCTTGCTTCTCCTTAACATCCTCCTTGTCTTTCACCTCATGCTATTCCATATTCACATCGATTTTCTTCATAACTTCAAAATTGTGCTCGAGTTGTTCTCTTGAAGAGTCTTTCTTCAGAGTTTCAAAAATTAAATTGTTTTCCATATGAAAAATTGTATCATACTAACATTTTATTCCGGTACAGATTTGCTTTAGAACCTTCGGACATGTCAACTTTATTCTTTCAGGTATTGAGTTTTTGACACCACACTTTTGCTTTAAGACTTTACGCAGCTCTACAGTTAATTCACTATTACTATCAACAATTTCATCATTGTCCTTGATGTCATTTTGAATCACTTTCGGAATATCATCGGACAACTCGAGAGGAAGACTTTCATAGCTATTAGTTTCATCATAGCCATTTATGTTGGCAGAGAGTTGCTTTGCTTTTTTTTCAAATAAAATGAGCATCGATGCGGACGGACATTCTCTGAATGGAGCTACTTTCGCAAATAGTGGACCACCTTTTATGGGTCTTAAATTTACCTTTGACGGCAATTATGATATCGAAAAAGAGACTCTGTAACCATTGATTAACCGTCAGTTAACCTTTGCCCAGTTTCAAGATGACTTCTACTTGTCAAAATTTTTTAATAGTTTTTTCACAAGTACATAACTTAAAGAGGCATCACACTGTGAAAACAAAGTATTATTTCAGGGTTCATTTCAGATATTGAAATACGGCTGAGAAAAAAACAGTCTCGAGTGGTACTAACATGAGACCCCTGGTGGGAACTCAGAGTCATTTATTTTGCTTTGAAAGTAACAACAACCCGCAACAAAACAACAAGACACAAAAACAAAATAACAACATTGAACTTTTAATGTGGAAATGAATTTAAGTTTTGAAACTCTGAAGAAAGACTCTTCAAGAGAACAGGAAATAGATGAGGAGGGGGTAGAAGAGGAGGAGAAGGAAGAAGAAGAAGAAGGGGAGGAGAAGGTAGATCAGGAGGAGGTTCAAGACCAGGATATAAATAAGGAGGAAGTGGAGGCGGAGGAGGAGGGAATAGATAATGAGGAGGTTCAGGAGATATATAAGGAGGGAATGGAGAATTAGAAGTAGGAGGAAGGGGATCAGGAGATAGATAAAAGGGCAGTGAATGAGGAGGAAAAATGTGAGGGGGCAGATGAGAAGGATATAGATAAGGAGGAGGAGGATGAGGAGGGGAGATAGATTATGAGGAGGTTCAGGAGAAAGATGAGTAGGGGGTGAATGAGAAGAAATGTGTGAGGAGGTGGAAGATAAGGAGGAGGAGTACAGTGACGATTCATATGGACATAGTACACAGAATTTGAAGGATTATCCTCAATCCTCTTGGGAACGCTGCATAATCCTTCATACAATTCACAAAAGATATATCTGCATTACCGACTGTTGCTAAATGAAAGCGAGGAAAGGTGGTACCGACCTGGCAAAGATACCATTTAATTTTATGGTGACGCTATTTGTTAGTACCATTGGATGCGGATGCGCAGAGTTCCAAATAACTGTCGGTAAGTTCAATGTCTTCTTCAGCTGCTTGGATTGCTGCCACCTGAAACAAAAGATGCCAGTCGGCCGCGCCAGCACGCCTTATATCCACAGATCCCCACTTACCACAGCCGACTGTGGGAATCTCAACGCGGGACTTGTAGAAATAGGAAAACCCCACTTGCAATACAGGGGAGTCCCACATCTCTTTGTTCATAAGTTATAGGCGCAACTTAGTTTGGATTCAAAATCTGCACTACCGACCGAGGGTAATTATCTTATGTCGGTAACGTTATTCTGATTCGAACCTTGCTTGGTCGGTAAGAGTGAAGTCGTAGCCCCTTTGTTGTACTACTCATATTGTGTATCAAGGGCGTGAAGTTGACATTCCCCACGAGTGCTCAGTTTGCCGCACGATATTAAGTCCATGACCTGCATCTCAAGTTTGCCTTTGAGGACATGTGAAGCGGCCCAAAAAAGCATTATCCGTCCGGGGATTAAAGAAGCGGGCGCAAAAGGCTACTTTGCGCACACTTTACATGCATGAAAACGCATACTTTCGGTGCAGGTTAGACAAAAAATAGTTTTCACTTCACACATATTTTTAAATACAATAAGCTCGTTTGAAGATAAACAGCTTTTGGCGTTGAGGAAGCATTATTTCGAATTCATAATGGCGATAATCAGAAAACGTATTGGTTAATTGATATAAAACTAGCAGAAAACTTATTAAGCATATAGCAGAACTTGAATATATAGCTGAGAAAATTTACAAAACATTTTTCGACCTGTATAGGGCCGAAAAATTTCAATTTTTTATTAAAAATATCAAAAAATGACGCTTTTGGGGCTGAATGTATACATATACGAAATGTAATGATCTGAACGATTCTCAATTTTCAATTAAGATTTTCTGGTTGCATGTGATTTCAAAGCGTTGCAAAGTGATTGCAAGAACTTGTGGGTGCACAGTAAATCTAAAGGTATTGTTTTTGCTGCAACGGTATTGAATTGATACGGAAGTCTGTAACGATATAAAGAAACAAAAGACTATTACATTACTGGATCATTCTGCTGCAGATGAAATTGATACCTTCGGATTTAGTATGTACCAATTGTAAATACTATAAATGTTTTGAAATTGATTTTTGAATGTTTGGAACTCCTTTAAATTCAAAGAATTGAATGAGATTTTACGAGAAGAAGAAGAGATGATCTTAACGAGATTATTGTACTCCGAGAGAGATGCGTCAAAGGCCAAGGGTTGAGCACCCTAAGTAACCCCCAGCAGGTTTTAACCCCTTACACGCGACGACGCGTACTCAACCAGCGTTTACCTGTCTACCGTCGTAAAGCGCGTCACGAGCAAACGACCTTGGCCTTGGCACGTGCAGAATGATGCATAGCTCTGCGATACCTACAAATTTGCACCCTGGAAAAAAGCTCTCTCATTCACACACACATTTTACTCGTGTCAAATTGCTGCTTTGTTGGGGGTGTTAAACATTAATTCATATGTATACATGAATATGTATATTTTTTTATTTAGTGTTCGCTCTTTCTGGAGGGTCAATCCATTTCTTTTCTTTGCGACTTCTGAATCGACGCAGAAAATTATAAGGAATCAAAATATTTATAATAAAAAAAAAACATGCGTTTGGCTGTTCACTTGAATGATATTCTTTTTTCAACTTTTTTGAATCCCTTTCTGAATTCTTCGTTTGTTTTTGAATCGTTTTAAAAAGGTCTACGAATTATACGCAACACCTGCAAAAATCATAAAATTCAATCAACCGTTTAGGAGTTATCGGGTTTTCAAAAAAGGTGGATCTCAGAATTCAAAATCATATTACTCCCTGAATTTTGAAAATTTAGGAAAACCATTTTTACCATAAACTTCACTCACCCAACACTAAAGTTTCACAAAGTTTCATAAAAATCGCTAGACCCCCCTACAAATCTGATATTCAGAAAATTGATTAACCCTGAAATGTCATATAAAAATTTGTTCTCCATAAATTGAATAGTTTGAATAGGGGTTTAGATACATTTATTCAAAAATTTCAATTTTAATTCATTAATCAATTCTTTTTGATTTTATCCAAAAGTAAAAAATTGCTGAGAAATTTATTTTATAGTTATGCAAGGCACGGACGGACGCGGTTAGCGCTTGGATGGGTTACCGTTCGTGATTCTCGCTTAGTCGTCTTTTTGTTGCTTTTAACTACTGTCGAGCGGGAGGTTTGGAGCCGAGGATGGGTGCGCACTCGATGCTGTCGAATGTCTACATGGTCTACATCCAAACTTGTTTGTCGGTAACCGGCTGCCTTCGGGAGTTTAGGTTTTCTGCAGTTTTCCACTCCTCTGACCAAATATTCAAGCAAATGCAAGCGCCTTCAATAAAAATTTGGCTGCAGACGGTAAAGGATTTTCGACATTGAAAAATCTCCAAGATTGACTTCGTCAAATATTACCTGAAGACTTATTGAGAGGGGGACATTCAGGGTAATTAGGGAAAGTGGGGTTCAGTCGAAGAGTAAATGTCTGTCGATTTTCTGTGGGAAAGGGGGATTTAGATACGTGAAAACCTACAAAGGTATACATGGAAAGAATAAATCCAATAAAAATTTTAAAAAGGCATTTCTTCAATACTTTTATTCGGAACAAATATTCATAATAGCGATGCGACACAAGAAAATAGATTCACTTTGAAAAAACGTACACTTATACAATATCCGGTGACCTGTTCGACATTATATGCCGGAATTCTGTGATCGTCATCGCTTTTCGGGTTGAACGTAACGCGAAGCGGCAATAAACTGGCCACTAACCTTGAAGAGATTCCACGACGTTGATTAAAAGCTGCACGTAAGATTTTGCAAGTAGGTTAAAATTTATGAGATATTTATTATCAACTATACAGTTTTGATGTCTGTTCGGCCTCTCATTTTATTCGTTTCAGGTGAGAAAATCAACCTAATAACTGACACGCGTCGCCGCATAATGAGATATAAAACAAGATTGATCTACGTTTTCAAATTTGCAAGTACTGAATGGCCTCCTCATTAAAATTCTGATTCAGACAGCTCACTGGAATAAATTTATTTCATTACGTATTCCATCTGCCAACTATCTTTATTATGCATATAATAGTATAGTAAGTAAGAGAACCTTTCCGAATCGCAGAAATTTTATGTCTAATTTATTATTTAAAATGTTCCAGTTAGCGAAATTTAAATGAACTATGGTGATTTTATGATATTATATAGCATGAAGAAAAAATTCAAATCAAAGAACACTACCGACGGAAATTATCTATACATGCCTATTTGTTGAGCTGTTACCAAAATGCCTTAATTTTTATAATAATAATACACCATTTTTTTCCTCATAATAGCGTGAAAGGTAATAAAATTTTGCATCTAATAAGCCCAAGTTCAAGGTAAATATCAATTTCAGGCCTCGAACTCATTTGAGAAATTCAAAATAGTATCGATAGTAGCATAAATTTCAAAACATAGTTGCAAAATAGTGTCATACAATTTTTAAAATATTGGGTCGACGAGCTAACTATTTTTTAAATCTGGTAGATGATAAACATCTCTCATAAAATCACGCGAAATTCTTCCGAATCTTTTAAAGTGCTCTAAAACTATTTAGATCTATAGAAATCCACTACGAAACCCTGAAATCTGTTGAGATCCTCTAAAAATTCCTGGAAAACTACTCAATCTTTTAATATCCTTAGAAATCTTATCATTTCTTTTGGAATCCTATGAATCTCTTAAATATGGTAAAATTCATTAAGACCTCGGAAATCTCTGAATCCACAGAAATCCTTACAAATCCTTGAAGTCTCTTGAAATTTCATTTCATTTTTTCCCTGAAGTTCTCTATAAATCTGTTGAAAATTCCTTGAAATCTTTTAAATATTATTGATATCCTGGATACCTTCTTAAAATCTTTTAAAATTTTCTGAAATCCTACGAAATTCTTTGAAGACCCTTAAAAATGTTGAAATTTCATTAAATTCATTGGAGTTTTTCAAGAACCTCTGAACTTATAAAAATCTTTTGAAATGCCTTAAAATTTGAAAAACCTTCAAAATATTGTGAAATTTCGTAGAATCCCATGAAATCTGATAAAGCCCCTCGACATTCCTTGAAATCTTTTGAAAAACATACTATATTCTTTTAAGTTCTGTGAAATTTTTAAAATCCCAATAAAATCGCATACGCCTGGTAAAATCCCTTGAAAGACTTTGAAATTACGTAAATTGTCTTGAAATTTGTAATATCTATTGAAATTTTTTCAAAAATGTTGAAAACTTTGAAATCAGATGAAACTTCTTGAAAACTCTTAGAAACCCTTGAAATCTTTGGAATTCTCTGAAATCCGGCGGGTAAAGTAACCAATTGTGTATTTCGTTTTACAAACAGAAGATTGTTTTATGTATTTGGCACACCAAGAAGTGTTTTCAGGGTGACAGGCAATCAAAATAATGGATTTATTTACCTAAACACAATTTTAAAAAGTAATGTGAACTTTCGTTATACTTGCTAAGAAATAGTGGCAAATATGAATCCCCATTTATTTGAAGTGTATATTAATCAAATAAATCAATGTCAGGGAACTGAAATAAGGCAATAACTAAGTCTTGAGAAAAATTATAGATCTTTTTGAGATGAACAATTTCGCTTCT
>JAUMHM010000078.1:31842224-31867467 GCA_032362435.1 Melikaiella ostensackeni | reverse complement strand
TGTGCATTTGTTGATCTGGAAAAAGCTTTCGATAAGGTGAATAGATCTAAACTTTGGGAAGTCCTGAAAGAGTATGGTGTGGATGGTTGGCTCCTAAGAGCAATAAAAGCAATATACAATGATAGTCAAGCGAGTGTAAGAGTGAATGGACAACTGAGCAATTGGTCTGATATTAAGCAGGGTGTTAGGCAAGGCTGCGTTATGTCTTCCTGGATACTAATGGGCTCGTGTGAAGAAATTTTCTTAGTGGATTAGTTTAATGGCTTTGTGAAGCTCTTCACCTGGGGTGATCGCTAGAGAGATTGATCAGCAACCCGTGTCGGAGCGGTGCTGTGGGACGAGTGTGTCGTTTGAAAAAACTTGCGACTTCTAGATTGATTTAAACCTATCTCTTCTCCCACACATTCCTTACTTACCTATACAATATAAAGTCCTTGATCCCCGGTAGTATAGCGAGGCTAGAACCGAAAGAGTTACGCTTATCTGGAAAGGGATTCGGCTTAATGGTACAATAATAAATAATAATTGTGTCGCTTATATAAAAAATGTACTTTTTTTACTGTTTGTGTTATTTTTCATGATTAAAACAAAAAGTATGCGTCCTATCAAACAATAGTTGAGATGAAATTTTTAGACCTTTTTTAGATGAATAATTTTGTTATGAAACATTTTATTGTATCTTGTGCAGTTTTTTTGAAAATGAAATGAGATTTGAAAATTTGAAATACTAATGACCTCCATGTGTGGGTTTAAGGACGTTGAGGCTGGAAATTGGAAGGGTAGAAGTGAATAAGCTGTGGAGGATTTAACCTTGACCCTGAGTTTAATTCATGCTGGTACTATCGTACGCTTACGTCTGTACGATACGATAACTACAGTTTAACTATTAAACCTTCTTTATCTATAGAGGCTTTTGGCTTTATGCAAGTCCTTATCGAAAGTCCTCCCCTCTCCCAGCTCGAATTGTGAATGGAAGTACTCAATAAGGAACATATAAACAAGGTTCTAAACTCAAATATATTAAATGCTTTCTTCAATTTTTCTGTGTAATACAAATTACTATGACGTGAAATTTGTATGGAAAAATTAACTTATGTGATTTCTTATAATAATTTTCCGAATTGAACTAAAATTTTAAATTTCAGTCTATGATTCATTTTTCGTTTAATTCTTGTTCGTCGAGATCTGTTTTATAATATTAATATATGAAAGAAAAAATTTTGGGCTCGAAAAATTCTAGAAAATTTTAGTGAGACCCATTTTTTATTGAATCCAGAAAAATTTTGGCACTTTGAGGAAAACTAATTTCAAGACCTTAGAAGTAAATAATAATATTTGTTTATCTTAAATTCAACGGTTGTGTATAAGAAACCGGTACTTAAAATCAGCAAAAATTTGTCTAATTTTAAGACGTCAATATTTGAATTTCAGAATTTAATAATACTTTTCTTAAATTCCGATATAATAAGATCACTTGTAAATTTGATATAAAAAATGTTAAGGTGTAACAATTTTACAATTATTATTTACTTGTTAGACCTTCAAATTAGTTTGCCTTAAATTCAGCAAAATTTTCCTGGATTTAGGCAAGAATTAGTCTAGGTTAAAAACCTCATTATATGAATTTCAGTAAAGTCTTAAATCCAGAAAAGTTTTACTGAATTTAATGCCAACAATTTCAAGGTGTAACAATCTTACATGGAAAAAAATTGTAGGTCAAACAGAAAAATGCTGAAAAATCAAATCAATAAAACTAAAATATATTTCAATGAAGTAATTTTTGTTTTCGAAACAGCCAACTGTAACCTTGATTCAAGGATTTTTATATCTTTGAATTAGCTATGTGACGTCATGAGTTTCAGATGTCGTATAAAATCGAAATTTCACGTATAAAATTTGTGGTTAGTAAAAAATACGGAAAAATGAAATAAGTTTTGAAACAATACAAAAGTTTAATAACTAGTTTTTCTATTAATCCCATTTGTTTTAATTTCAAATAGGCCCTTATAATTTCAAACCTCTGTTAAAATTAATCCTCGAATCAATCCTATTCCATTAGCGTTATATTCAGAGTTCAACATTCTTAATTCAGCTATATAATATCTTTGTTTTATATGTGTGTGTGTGAAAGATTAATAATAATACATAAAATGAATTTTCCTGCTTTAAGCATTTTACCAATATCGTTGATTCGTTTCTAACAATATTTGTAGCTAGATCAAGGATAAAATATATCGCTGGTTCAGCTATAAATTTTTTTTCCGTGTAACAAGATTTTTTGCCTTGAAACCAAATCGCCTTTTTAAAGCAAGATTTTTTTGGATGTTTTAGTACAAAGTTAAGCGCATTTTTTATATGAGAACAATTCCAAGAATCGTTGATAGGATAAATTCTAGCTTAAAATTTTGAAAAAGAAAAGCTAGGTAAAGCCAAGAAGGAAAATTTGCACCTCTTCAAGGACGAAAAGTAAACTACAATTTTTTTCATTTAAATTAACATTTTGCTGTTCAATTAACATTTATTAAATGCTTCGATAACGAATCGGGGGAACGGTTACTATTAATTATAAGACTATAGAAAATAATTTATTGCTTTGAAGAGCTGATCGTAAAAAACGTCACTCCTACCACGCCCATTTACTACAGATAACACAGGCACACAAAAAAAGTGTCATGTGCCGTGAACTAGACCTCCACACCTATCGATTTTTAGCTGTTTTTTGGGGTTAGGGATGAGTTGAGACCTGAATGGGTTAACGGACCCCAGATTCCAAAAACATATATGTTTTTGGGATCTCTAAATCAGAATCAGGAGTCCGTTTAACCCCATCAGATCTCAACTCCTTATTCCCATCAGACTACTGTTCGTTTCTAACCTCAAAAAATATCTCAAGAACATTGAAATAACCCATTTTGGTGCTGAAGTTCAAGCCCTGTTGACTAAAACCCTTGGAAAAAGGTGCTCTCTTATTTTTGAGGTGGCTGAATCCGAGTCAAGTGTTTGTTATAATGCATCAGGTAACCGTTCGTTCATAACCTTAAAAAATAACTTAAAAACACTGAAGTAATCAATGTTGGTGCTGAAGCTTAAGACGTGGTGACTTAAGTCTTTGGGATAAATGTGCTCTCGTATTTATACGGTCGCTGAATCTCAACTCAGTATCTCTTCTCTACCTCAATTTTTACCTTCTATTCCGATAGCTTCTGTCATTTGTTTTTGAACAAATGTCATATGGAAGCAGAAAAATATAAAGATCTTCGTATTGATTGTGGTTTGATTTTACTAGGTCACCTACTGGTCAAATCATTTCAATAAAATCCTGCTACTTTGACAGAAGCTGAGGACGATGATAACTGCCCCGAAAAGGGATGTATAGAATGATTCCACTCTTCAGGCTGTTGAGGTAACGAAGCCAGCTGAGGCCCGCTGCCCTGCAGGGGGGCATTAGGGTGTGAGAATGAAGCCATATTACGTCCGATGACGAGTTGACATTGTCCTCGTCAGAGTCGCAAAGCCCTCATACTTAGGCCTGGGGAAGTATGAGGGTTGTCACCCTCAGGACGGCAGACTCACCTGTGATCGGTGCAGGATTCCTAACGCGCGGGGTTCTTCTTCTCAAGTATGGCACTAAAAATGAAAACACTCAAAAATGCTAGGATCTTCTGAAAAATCAAAGCTTCTTAACTCGAACTAATGTTCGAGCTTCTACTTCTAAACAATCTTGCGATAAGAACCCTGATATATTCTGCTATATTTTTAGTATATATTTCTAGTTGCCATATAATGTTGAGTCGTTGTGATATCGGTCGAGATAGTGAAACCCTGAAATTCACGAAATCCACTTTGGGAGAAAACTCACTAACGGAAAATGATTGCTATTTCTGTATGAATGACTTGGCAGGGGTTACTAGGACGGATAAGAAAAGCATTTCTTATGTAGATGTTGCAACAGTAACGAGACCCACTAAATCATTTGAGACTGTTGATGAGAGCAATTATGATGACACAATCGGAAGTTCGTTCCTGATCAACGATAGCATGGAAGATGCAATTGCACGTTTAATTTTCTCAGTAGAAGATCTGGAAATTACAAATGGTTCCAAAGTGGAAGTAATAAGCTCTCGTGATGACGGTTTCATCCCATACAATCAAAGTAAGATAGTTCCCAAAATTGTTGCACAAGAAGAATTGAACGATCTTGTAAGAGACTTAGGATTACCCACGGACGGTGCAGAATACCTTTGATCAGTACTAAGAAGTAAAAATTTGTTGTCAGAAGGCATGAATGAAAAGTATTGTAGAGATAGAGAGAAGAATTTCAGAAAGTGCTTTTCACAAACAAAGGAACTCACATTGGTATATCGTCATGACATTAATGGATTTATGAAGGCATTTAGAAAGCCGAGGAGTGGAGGCTATATATTGATTCGGCTAAAATAGTGTGGAAGTAGTCTTGCTTCATAATACTACTGTGTTTGCTCCCATACTAATAGCACATTCAACTGAACTGAAAGAGCAATACAGTAATATTAAACTAGTTTTAGAAAAAATAAAATATCGAGAACATGATTGGCAAGTTTGTGGGAATATCAAATTTTGAACATCATACTAAGACAGCAACTAGGCTTTACAAACAACCCTTGCTTTTCGTGCTTATGGCGTGGTCGGGATTGAGACAATCACTATAAACAGAAAACATGGCCAGCGAGAACATCATTTCAACCAGGTTCTAATAACATCATCGCTAATCCTCTAATCGACCCAAAAAATGTATTACTTCCCCTTCTGCACATAAAACTTGGTCTAATGAAATAGCTTGACAGAGCCCTCAAGAGAAAAGAAAGTTGCTTCGAGTATTTAAGAGGAAAATTTCTAAAATTATCAAATGCAAAATTGAAAGAAGGCATTTTCGATGGACCACAAATTCGGAAAATGCTGAATGTGAGGATTTCATCACGTCAATGAATCCAAAACAGGAGGCACCATGGATTAGTTTCAAGCAAGCTGTAGAAAATTCCCTGGGAAATCACAAGGGTAGAGACTACAAAAGAATAGTAGCTGATATAGTGAAATACTTTGGTAAAATGGGGTGTTTGATGAATCTGAAGATGCACTTCTTCTTTTCCCATGTCGATTATTTCCTAATGAATTGAGGAGATTACAGTGAGAAACGGAGCGAACGATTGCACAAAGATATAAGAAAAACGGAACGTCGATATCAAGGAAGACGGGATACGAATATGATGGCTGACTTTTGTTGGACGTTGAAAGAAGAGCATGTTGGAAAAGGCATAAAACGTAAGAGAAAGCCACTTCATAGATCTTTTGAGAATAAAAGAGCACGATACTACAGAAAAACATGAATGAAGGCTTTCGTCTCAATTCCAAAATTGATTATTTCAGTGTTTTCAAGTTATTTTTTGAGATTAGGGACGAACGGTAACCTGATGGAGTATAACAAACACTTTATTCAGATTCAGCAACCTCAAAAACAAGAGGGCATCCTTTTTCCCAAATGTTTCAGTCATCAGGAGTTCTGCTTTGACCACAAAATGGGTTATTTGAGGGTTTTCAAGATTTTTTCAAGATTAGGGACGAACTGAGGCCTGATGAAGTCAAATGGACCCCAGATTCAGATTCAGCAACCCCAAAGACATATAGGTATGTTGGTATAGTTTTTACGATAGACTAAAATTTTTTAATCTAATACAAAATGTATGTATAGTTTTCATAAATGAATTTCACAAGAACAAAAGTTTCATTGACGCTTTAGAGAATTTTTTATTCTATTTAAAAAAATTTTCTTGGTGAAGTAAATAAGATTAAATAAAGTCTCGAAATTTTGGGACTAGCCAAACTTATGAAATGTATTTTACTGCTCGTCCCGAATTTCAAGACGACGAAACATTTTGTTAAATAGAAGAATATAATTAAGCTTTTGAGCATTTTTAAGTAAACAATTTAAAACAAAAGGTTTGTAAGAGTGAACAATTTTAAATACATAATACATCAAATTTTAAACGATGAAATGCTAATGGTTAAAATTGAACAATTTTAAAATGCAATAATAAAAATTTTATCATTCAGTAAAGCGTCAAAAACTGAATAATTAAAACTTTGAAACATTCAAAACAAAACGACAAGACCTAAAAAATTTAGTTGTGGAGCGTTGCGATTTCAAATACCATGCACATACAATATTTAAAAACTCCAAGTAAAACGTGATCAAAATTAAAACATTTACAACTTAAGCATTTAAAGTTAAACAATTTCAAATCATGAGTTTTTAAGAAAATTACCAAATTTTTAAATGATTTTAATCCAAGACTCTAAATTAAAAACACATTAATTGGAAGCCTTGAAAATTAAGCACTTTTAAAATTGGGTCATTCAAAATAAAACAGTTTCAAATTTCGAACATTTTGCTCGATTAATAATTTTTAAATCGAAGATTTTAAGGGTGAATGTATAATTTCCATGTCAGTTTCATGCCTTCGAGATTTGGCCATTTTTCAATTTTTCCTAGATTAAAGACACACTGACAAAAATATTCTTGCAACAAGATATTGTTTTGTTGGCTCAAAAAAATTTGTGTTGCTTCATCAAAACATTTTGTCGCTTTAACAAAACATTTTTCTATGCTAATAAAAATTTGTTTAAAACAACAAAATACATTTGTTGTACGAAGAGCAACAAAATTATTTTGTTGCCCGAACAAAACCTTTTTCTCAGTGCAATTTCCAATAATTAATATTCGAATTATTTAGTTGAACCATTACTGACAAGGAGTAATTACACGCTTAAGAATGAGAAATATTTGAGAAATGGGAAAAAATAAGTTAAAAAAGATGATTAGGAAACTAGGAATCCACTTAGACCATAAAATTCCTAGCATTCAGCAGATAGCCTTCAGATTCCATGCGTGTTGGGAAAACATAAGTCGATATTGACCATATAGGTCCATTAGGTAGCGCGAATTCTTGGTTCATTCGAGCAACCCTGATTTCAAAGTAGAAAGGGTGCCATTAGGCTAATTGACCGAAACCTGGGCGAAGCCAATATGAGCCATCAAATTTTTTAAGCAGGCCTCGGCCTCTTTTTAGCACTTTCATTTTGAGCTCTAAAGCTCGTTTCCGATTTGCAAACACCTGTATTTAACGAAAACTTATTACCGGGGATCCATTAACTAATCAACGATTTCAAAAGAAAATCATTGGTCTTCCTTCTTAAACCCTAAAATTTCATTTCAAATTTCAATCTTTTAATTATTGATAGAAAGATCATGTTTACTTTTATCTATTTGTGCAATAAAAGAATTTTTTCAACAATTTATTTTCTAAAAGAAGAATAGAATGATAGATATTACCGTAAAATGCGGCCTAGCGGCTCGTTTTTGCGGATTTTCACAATAAAGTGCCAGAAGGAGTTTAAATTAGGTATTGATGCTTCAAATATATAATTTCTATCGGACCTCCTTTCATACTATAAAGCACAAACATAAATTTAATTGATAAAGAACTATCTATCATCTCTTGAAATGAGAGCAACTTTACGCCACAATGTGGGGATATGTCGCTCACTCATATAAAAAAGCAAAACAAAAGTGTTTGGAAGGAAATCTTTGCAGAAAAAGTTATAATTTATAAGTTTTTAAATCATTTTAAAGCAATCAATGTTACTTAAACTTATGGCAACGTTGAATAATCTGCTTATTGTCACTTGGAACATAACCAGATTGATTCTTATCCTCATGTATAAGTAAGATACAATACTATACAGCTTATATTTTAATAGATATTCTACTTTTTGAACGTTGTGAAAGATATTTTTGATCTAGTAAACGGATTGATTATCAAGGGAAACCATTTTTCTTTTGCTTTATAATAAAATACTATGATCCTCTTTCCCCACAAAAACGAAAATTCTTACAAAAATGATTCTGCACGACGAAAAATATATTTTATTCATGTGAAAATTTGCGTAAATCTTGTCTGAGTGCTAGAAAATATGATCTACTGCAGAATTTTCCACAAATTCCTGCAAGTCAAGTTTTTTACGAATTCTCTAACACAACTTAACTAAATTTCCATAATTGAGAATATTACACGAATGCACTTTTTATTCGTTATGAGAATTGATAATGAGAATGAGATAATTAATTACAAAAAATAAAATTGTGGCTGAGCGGGTTTCCCCCACACGCGCTGCTTAGCCCCATTTTGCGGTATAAAGTAAAAGGTCTAATGGTCACGAAGATAAAAATGTATAGATCACAATTTCTTATAAATATTCCTGGCCTCTTAAATATTTAAAGTTTCTGACTTTCCTATTAATCAATCTTTTGTCCACTCTAAAGTCAACTATCATGCAGTTCTGGCCTTTTTGGAATGGCTCGTTCGATTAAATTCAACCCCCTTAAACCGACACCTCCGCATATGAAGTATCTCGAAACATAGTTACATTGAAGATCGAATATGAAAATTTAGTGAGTCAATAAAAAGTAGACTTACAAGAACTGAAGAGCCATCAGATATGAAGTTTTTTAACTATCCTCAACCAGTATATGCTACACGAAAATAATTGAGGGAAAAAGTCAAACAGGAATTTACATTACTTCTTTACGACCTTGAAGAAATAGAAAAAACATGTGTGAAAAATTAAAATAGGCGGAAAAAGGTTGTGGTTTTTAATATACTTTTTCTACAGTACGAATGTCCCTGACATTCCTCCACTTTCCTCAGACTGGATTTGCTCTTAAGAAATTGGATTAATTTTTATTAATAATTTTGTATAATGAAGGTGCATATTCAATTGAAAATGCCTTGAAATTGCACAGTTTAAGAGATTCGGAGCCCATTTTTGCATTAATAAGATTTTAAAGAATAAACATGGAGAAATCTAAAAACAATAAACTTCTTATTTCGAAAATATGTCAATTTGAATGCTTCCAAATATTTAAAAGTGGTATTTAAATTTTTGGTACAGACAATTTTAAAATGTACTCATTCGACTTCCAAACATTTGAAAGCTTTGAATCTATTTATAATATGAAGATCATTGATTTAAAGGTTTAAGCCTTCATAGAATTAAATCATTTTAAGTTGAGAGCAATAGAAATTCCTAAATTCAAAAGGTTTTCATATGAAATTGTATCATTTTCAGTAATTCTAACTGAAAATTAATCTCAATTTGAGTTAATATTGAGTAATGTTGACCTTTTAAGACCTTAATTAAAATTTTTTCCAATTTCGAAAGATTTGAATTTAAAATTGTTTAATTTTCAATATTTCAAAACTAAAATGTTGTAGTTTTTAATTCAAAATTGAAATTTTGAAATTTATAAAAGTTTAAGGATTTTAGTTCGGAAAGTTTTCATTCTGAATATTAAAATGCCTAGTTTTCAAATTGTACAAACTTGAACGCCTTTAATTTCAAATTGCTCAATTCTGAAATGTCTATCAATTTGAAAATGTTAAATTGAATCAAAGGATTTAATTCGAATTATTTAATTCATTAATTTTCAATAAGACATTTATTTCTTATTGATTAATTATTCAATTTTCAGAAATTCAAATTTTTAAAAACACGATTTCACAAACTTCAATTTAAACCTACAATTGTACAATGCTGAGCTTTTTAATTTGAAATGGTTCATTTTTAAGACCTTCAGACTAAAATTTGAAGTTTCTAAATTCAGGGTAAAAAAAATAAATTCACTGTCATTTCTCGGCTTGAAAAAATTCTCGGTCTTTTTTCGATTTTCCTTCCAGTAGTCTCCCTACCTGAGAAAAACTCTTTTGTTGAATTAATAACATCTTTTTGTTGATATTTGTGCAACCAACTTTTTTGTTCCGACAAAGTTTCTTTATTACAACGAAACTTTTTTGACTCAAAAAAACGCATTTTTTGATGAATTAACCAAATTTTGCTTGGATCAACAAAAATTTTGTTGGAGTAACCAAAATTTTGTTGAGATAACAACAGAATTTGCCGAAAAATGCCCCCAATTTCATTCTGCTTTGTGTAAAAAATATTCTGTTAAAACTTTTCATCAATATAGTAACTACCCTCTATAAATTCAAATCAGTGCACTACATAGAAAAAAGTTTTACGTTTGTAACAGATTAATTTTATTACATCTTAAATTAAGCTTTAATCTTTTGCCTTAAACCTAGAATACGGCCTATTTTTGCCTTAAAACTAGATTCTTTCGCTCAAAACAAACCTTTATTTTCTGTGAAAAAATTGTCTAGTGAAAAGTCGTTCATCATTAAAATAGTATGTTTCTCAATTTCATTCTAAATTTGTCACGGATAATTCTTGAGGCCTTATCATTTATGACGTTTAATTCGAATAAAATCCCATAGAAAAAGAAAGTTTTGTTTTGAAAAAGAGAGACTTGTTTTATGACCAAAAATTGGCTTAGGGTTCCGGTTTTTCTTTTAAAATAAAAAATGGGCTTAAATCAAGTTTCAAATAAAAAAATAGGCTTAAAAATAATTTGAGGTGTATGAAAATTAAGACATAACAAGAGTAAGACTTTTTTCTATGCATCGAGCAAGACAAAAAATAGGCTTGAGGTCTAGTTTTTGTTCTAGAACAAAAAATGGTCCTAAATCTGGGTTTAAACAAAAAATAAATGAACTTAAAAGTAGGCTTAGAGTCCAGTTTTTTAAAGACAAAAAATAATCCTAAATCAAGCTTTAAAACGAGAAAAACTTAAATTAAGGTATATATAAATTAAGCCATACCAAAGGTAAGACTTTTCTGTGCTTCGAGCTAGACAGAATCAGGTTCAGGGTCCAGTTTTTTGTAAGTCAAAAAGTGATCTCACATCTAGCTTTATATCAAAAAAACGAACTTCATTTAAGGTGTATATATAAAAGCCATAACATTAGTTTTTCATTAAATTTTTTTTTCCAAGCGCAAATAATTAGGACCATAAAAACGTTCCTTAGTGCCGTTTGTGTCATTTCCGAAAATTTCAACTTGATATCTCATTTCGTGTGGCCATAAGTTGTTTGAAAAAAAAATTCTGACGTTGCTCCAGTTTTAATTTCTTCGAGAATTTTTTTTTACAAATTTCCACCCAAATTATGCATACAAACGTAAGTTACTGGTTCCTTTTGCATTGCCCAAAGTTTCAGAGGGATATTTTTTTTACAGGAAGAGTGAATCGTTCCAAAAATAAAGATTAAAAATCGAACATTAGTTTGGTCACGTGACTCCTGCTAGACATGCCCTCAAAGTGAATCAAAATAAAGCCATAACAAAAGTAGGACTTTTCTCAGTTCATCAAAGAAGACAAAGAGTAGGCTTATAGTCCAGTTTTCGTTTTAAGACAAAAATGGTCCGAAATATATCTTTATACCAAAAAATAAACCTAATTTAAAGTGAATCGAAATAAAGCCATAACAAAAGTAGGACTTTTCTCTGTGCATCAAGGAAGACAAAAAGTAGGCTTAAGGTCGAGTTTTTATTTTAAGACAAGAAAAGTCCTAAATCTAGCTTTAAACTAAGAAGAACTTAATTTAAGGTGTACAAAAATTAAGCCGTAACAGTAGTAAGACTTTTCCGTGCTTCGAGCAAGACAAAATATAGATTTAGTGTTCAGTTTTTGTTTGAGGGCAAAATGTGGTCTTTCATCTAGCTTTATACCAAAAAATAAACTTCATTTCAGGTGTATCAAAAAAAAGCCTCAACAAAAGTAGGACTTTTTTCTGTGTATTGAACAAGACAAAAAGTAGGCTCAGGGTTCAGTTTTTGTTTTAAAACAAAAAATGGTCCGAAATTTATCTTTATACTAAGAAATAAACCTATTTTGAGGTGAATCAAAATAAAGCCATAACAAAGTAGGACTTTTCTCTGTGCATCAAGGAAGATAAAAAGTAGGCTTGGGATCCAATTTTTGTTTTAAGACAAAAAAAAGCCCCAAATTTAGCTCAACACCAAGAAAAACTCAATTTAAGGTGTATATAAATTAAGCTATAACAAAATTAAGATTTTTATGTGCTTCGAGAAGGACAAAAAATAGGGTAAGGGCTCAATTTTTGTTTTAAAACAAAAAGTGGTCTTATATCTAGCTTTATACAAAAAAATAAACCTAATTTTGGGTGTATTAATATAAAACCGTATCAAAAGCAGGATTTTTCCACGCGCAGCAAAAAAGACAAAAAGTAGGCTTAGGGTCTAGTTTTTGTTTTAGGAGAAAAAATGGTCCTAAATCTAGCTGTAAACCAAGAAATACTTTGTTTTAGGTGTATCTAAATTAAGCCATAACAAAAGTAAGACTTTTATGTGAATCGAGTAAGACAAAGAATACGTTTAAGGTCCAGTTTTTGTTTTAAACTAAAGAGTGGTTTTACATCTATCTTTAAACCAAAAAAAAACTTCATCTAAGGTGTATCAAAATTAAGCTCTAACAAAAGTAAGACTTTTTTCTGTGCATCGAGCAAGATAAAAAAGTAGGTCTGGAGTCCAGTTTTTGTTTTGACGCACAAAAAATGGTCCTAAATCTAACTTTATACCAAAAAATAAACCTAAATTAAGGTGAATCAAAATAAAGCTATAACAAAAGTAGGACTTTTCTCTGTGCACCAAGAAAGACAAAAAGTAGGCTTAAGGTCCAGTTTTTGTTTTAAGACGAGAAATAGTCCTAAATCTAGCTTTAAGCTAAGAAAAACTTAATTTAAGGTTTATAAAAATTAAGTCATAAGAAAAGTGAGACTTTTTTGTGCTTCGAGCAAAACAAAAAGTATGTTAAGTGTCCAGTTTTTGTTCGAGGTCAAAAAGTGGTCTCACATCTAGCTTTATACCAAACAATAATCTTCATTTAAGGTGTATAAAAGAGCCGTAACAAAAGTAGGACTCTTCTCTATGTATCGAGCAAGATAAACAGTAGGCTCACGGTCCAGTTTTTGTTTTGAGATGAGAAATAGTCCTAAATATAGCTTTAAACAAAGAAAAACTTCATTGCAGGTGTATACAAATTAAGCCATAACAAAAATAAGTCTTTTCTGTGCTTTGAGCAAGATAAAAAGTGGATTCAGTGTCCAGTTTTTGTTTGAGTTCAAAAAGTGATCTTAAATCTAGCTTCATACCAAAAAATAAACTTCATTTAAGGTGTATAAAAAAAAGCCATAACAAAATTCTTCTCTATGTATCGAGCAAGACAAAAAGTAGGCTTAGCATTCAGATTTTGTTTAAAAAAAAAATGGTCCTAAATGTGACTTCATACTAAAAAATAAACCTAATATAAGGTGTATCAAAATAAAGCCGTAACAAAAGTAGGATTTTTCTATGCGCATCAAGAAAGACAAAAAGTAGGCTTAGGGTCTAGTCTTTTTTAGGATACGAAATGGTCCTAAATCTAGCTTTGAAGCAAGAAAAGCTTAACTTAAGGTGTATAAGAATTAATCCATAACAAAGGTAAGACTTTTCTATGCATCGAGCAAGACAAAAAATAGGTTTAAGGTCCAGTTTTTGTTTTAAACCAAAAAGTGTTCTTACATCTAGCTCTAACCAAAAAAACACACTTCATTTAAGGTGTGTCAAAATTGAGCTCTAACAAAAGTAAGACTTTTTTCTGTGCATTGAACAAGATAAAAATAGGCCTAGGATCCAGTTTTTGTTTGAACACAAAAAAGGCTTAAATCAAGTTTCAAACAAAAAAATAGGTCTGAAAGTAAGACTTTTTTCTGTGCATCGGGCTCAGATTGACGAAAGGTGCATTGTCTCGATTAGCATGCAGTATCGGTGAGGTCCCCCAATACCAGCCCTGGAGCTGCGGCTGGCCTTGAGTCTACTGCAAGGGGGTTGGTGGGGATTTACTAGGTCTTAGCACAGGTCCTAAGGATCCTAAGGAGTTGGTTTCGCTCCCCCAGTAGTCGATTGAGAGCCATCGCGTATACAATACTTGGTGCTTGGCTCCCACTGACAGCATCCACTCATTTTTCCATTTTCTGTGATAATAATTCATCAACGGTTTTTCACAACTTTAAATAGACCCACCAATTTTTTTTCATTTCGCGGCTTCAACTTTCCCACGACCAACATCGCGGGAAAGTTTTCTCAACTAAAATATGTGATCGTGTATGTCAATGCGTACAGGAGTGCGCGACTATCAACAAAAGTAATTATATGTTGGTGAGTCTCCGGAATTAAGATTTTTCACTTTTTGAATTATTTTAAACGAATTTTTGTTCACCTAATACTCAGTTTTATAAAATGTTAACCAAGAACTGATAAGTCACTTTCAGAGAGGGATAAATAAAAAATAAATTGAACTAAAATCGAATGATAGATTTTTCTGAATGAAAATTTACTAAATTTTTCTTCTCTTAACATTAATTAGAAACATAATATTGAAGCAAAATATTCCAATAAAATAAAAAATTAATGAGATTATTTTTAACAATAAAGATAATAAAAGACACTATGAACAATAACTAAAGAATAGCTTTAAATTGAACATGCAAATTTAAAAGTTATTAACTATACCGGAGAAAAAAATCTGAAGAAAATTTTAGAAGCGGAATTGATGGCAAAAGTAAGAGTGTGAAAGAACGTTTCATCAGTTCTAAATTTATGGACTCCGATGCTTTGAACGCGAAATGGGTTAACTACATGTGATGACGTCATTCGCTTTTTGTGCCCATTATTTCTAAAGCGTCAAAGCTGACGACCTCCTAAATCATTGATAATGTCGTCGACACTATTTTCAAAATTTTATTTTAATTTTTTGTCGCAGAGTCTCTTTTGTTGTGAAAGAAATAAAAGAAGTGAGGCAATTTGAAATTGCGTCAAGAATGATGAGTTAACTTTAGGAATGAATAAGACATTTTTCCGATTGGAGACAATGTTCTATAAAAAAAGTGTTGAAAAATGTACTCAAAAGTTTTTTTTTTCAAATATAATAAATAAAACTACCATAAATATATTAATTTATAATCCTAATCTTTTTCTTCAGAAATTGACAATGAATAAATTATTATGAACCCATGAATTTTATTTTTCGCTCATAACTTTTTGCATAAAAATTGACACACTTAGTAAATTGTCCCGGTCCGTAATAAGTAAGCTGGAATATTTTTGCGATGCACGATTACACGTAAAAAACACGAGATCTTTGCAAAATGTGTTTACGATCGCGTGGTATGATAATTCTTTCAAATTCTAGTGCTTTGCAATTTAAATCTTTTTCGAAGCTTAAATGTCAGTCTGTAATGGAAACTAAAAAATATTCGACAAATTTTTGAATAAAATTGTTTGAACACAAACACAATAAATCCCGAAGATATATTTTTTATGAAGTTGGATAAAAACGTTGTAAACAATTCACAACCACATATAAAGTTGTGAATGAGCTTGTGAATCCGCTTCCAGATAAAAATTATCCGACGTCGGATAATTGTAGTTGTCAATTGTTTGCAACGTTTTTATCCAACATCAGATAAAAAATACATCTAGGATTACCTGTGAAATAAATTCTAAAAAAACAACCAAATAATAGCTATTGTTTAACTTTTATGACAGAATATTAGGAAACTGTTACTTTAATTTTATTTGTAATTTTATTTATGTAATTTTTAATTTTAAAAACTGAATCGGAACTATGAAAAAATTCCCTTGAACTCAGGGGTTTCCGATAGCGTTTTCGTCTCGTTGACCCGTTCACCATTGAGTCGCCGAGTTCCTCGTACCTTTCGGACTCAGGGCCGGGCCTCGTCGATCGTATCGCCGATCGTATCGCCGAGGACTTCAGCGATTCTGAGGACGATTTTATCCAAAATACCTGCGACAGCTTCGTCGTGTTGATGAGCGACTCCTTTGAAGTTATATCCTTGCCGGCCGAAATGATGCAGGTATTTCCCCAATTAATTTTTTTTTTTAATTCGATTTTTGAAAAATAACTAACTTCCCATAACCCCTGAGTTGTTATATGTTTTTAAAATACCATGAGAAAAAACTGTCATTGATTCAATCCAGTTTCTGCTAGTAACTTTATTTGATATTCATTATCAATTAAATATTTAATTGGATAAATTCAAAAAACGTTAAACGAATCATCTTTTTGTTTGTTTCTAGTGCAATTTGATAGAGGGAAGATATATTTAATTTATCACTTTTTTGTCTCATAATCAGTTTAATTCTAAAAATTAGGTAATCTAGAGGTTGGAACGCATTTAATTTTGAACAATCCATTAAAATATAAAAAATAAATTCAGTTCTGCCGTTCTCGAATTTCTGAAAATTTTTTTAGGCTTCTCAATGCACAAAAAATTAAAAATAATATCTTTAACCGAATACAATTGAAGCAGGAAAAGCTAAACAGTGCTAAGTCCACTTTTTGACAAAACTGAGTTTTCTCCAAAATCATACTTTCTCGCTTTTTTACACCTATTTCAGCAAAAAATTAGAGTTTTACAATTTCTCAGCCAAAATTTAGGATTTTAATGTATTCAAATATTTCAAAAATTTCAAAGAATTCAAACTAAATGATTGAAGTACACTTATGTGTGTTATTTGCTTATGAATTAAATTATATATGTATTTCACATGATTTTCTCAACGACTAATGTACTATCATTATTTCTGATACCAGCTGAATGGCGCTAAGTCCATCGCCATTTCCATTAGATTGTTACATGCACCTGTATCGCTATCTATATTTTTTACACAATAGTAATTTAAACTAATACATCCACATACACAAAAAGAAAATAATTTACTTGATTGGTAATAAATTTTTCCTCTAGGAAGGTTTTTTGCTTCTCCTGTAAAATTATGTTGATTGGACTTAGAATCATTTATCATTATCCACATAAAAGAATGTATTTGTTTTCTTCTGTACCTATTTTTTCAGTTTTGAAATTAGTAATAATAACTTTTCAATTGATCTGAAACAATTCAAATTTAAATGATAAATTATTCAGCATAATAAGTACCAACTGTTAAAGTTTAAATCCTTCATTAATATCAAGAATTTGAGGCAAAATAAATGCAGAAATACTTTTAAGAGCGCGGCTGGCGCTTAAAAACCGCTACTACTGATTTACGCCTGACCGAATGGTTTGTTTCTACTGAAGGGAAACTCGTGCTCACTATGCATTGGCCTGACCAAAACTTCCGTTACTACTGCAGCGTACCTGTTCAATTGCAGTGCAGGGTGTTTTGATAGACATGACTAATAAATCTTTCCTACATGCGTGAAATGTTGTATCTCACCCTTTATTGTTCACCAACCACGTGTTTTACACACTACATTAAATATTTAATTGAAAAATTATTTTATAAAGGATTGTTCCAAAACTTAAGATTTCCTGCGTGGAAATCAACGTCGAAATTTTACACACGTGAAATGTTTCGTTAGGACAACAAAAATTTTGTTGTTGTCCAAAAAAAAATTTGTTCTTTCGACAAAATCCTTTTAAATTTATGAAATTAAAATCAGAATAAATCAGAATTTAAATTCCCCTTTAACGTCCAGCATTTAAATGCAACTACGAAATTTAAAAACAGAAGATGGAAGGGGATTTGGAGGTTGCCTTCTCTTTCTTTTCTAATTTTTTATTTTTGTTTTTTTTTTTTAATCCAAATGGAAACATTCGAGAGTTTTTTGTCCAAATTTGATTTTTGGATTCTTGTTTTTTTTTTTTTTTTAATTACAAGAAATTCGTAGTTAAACCAATCTTTTGTTGAACCAACAAACATTTTGTTAGTTCAACGAAAACCGAGCTCTTGTTTTCGTTTTTTATTTTCCTTCATCTAAAGATTTGTTGATAAATCCAAAAATTTGTTGAAAAAAATTAGCTTCTGTAATAACCACATCCTTTTGCTGTCCAAACTAAACATTTTTCTCAGAACAGATTCATTTTAATAAGAACCCCTTTATCAAAATCAAATTCAAAAAGGTTAAGAAGTATTATTATTATTATTATTATTATTATTATTATTATTATTATTATTATTATACCATTAAGCCAAATCCCTTTCGGGGTAAGCGTAACTCATTCGGTTCTTTCCTCGCTTTACTAATGGGGATTAAGGAAGTTTTTTTGGTACGTATTTCATTCATTAATTGAAAATTGAAAATTTGACAAAGGCGCAAAACTCTGACTAAATCCCAAATTCAGAGCCTTTATTTTTTGATTGGAAATTAATTTCCGCAAATTCCAAATTACGTCTCTGTCTCTAATGAGTCGAAAAAACAGGTAGTCTCAAAGTCTATTTTTGAATTGTGAACTTTTTGGGTGTTCTTCTTCAGTACACAAATAATTTTCATAAGTAAATAGATTTTATTTCGATCTTTGAGAAATTTTAAAAAAGAGACATTAAGCAATGATTGGTTACAATCTGCAGGGTTGCCTATGAATAATTGAGATTTCTTTTAATTGAGGTATTAATGATTAACTCAATTTACTAAAAGATATCTATTTTCCTTAAATATATTTTAAAAAATTGATGAAGTTAGCAATTTAAAAAAAATGTGTTATTGGTTTGGATTATTACCTTTTTCTTCTTGAAAGATGGAATAATTTTTTTTCTGTATACATCAATATTGTCATAATTTTTTCAATTTTTTTACAACTCATTAAAATATTAACCTGGTACTTATCATAAAATAAGGTTGCCAAAATGTTTTGCATACATTTTTCATTTTTATTACAAATAAGAATGTTAACCTGTTACTTATCAAAGAATAAGGTTGCCAATAGGTTTTTACATATATTCAGAGAAAAGAAACGATACCCTCGTTGCCTACAAAAAAGGTATTCTGAGGAAGATGCCATATTAAGAACATGTGCATATCTTATCATGTACCATTGTGTACTATATTTTGACTAACATTTATGTTTCTAATTTTTATAATTTTGTGGTTTTTCAGATGCTCATGTGTTTTTCTGTCTCTATTTCAGATTTTTTTATATCTACTCTATTCTTGATTTCATTGAACATTCTGTAAATATAATCATAATGTCATATTGGTACTTATAAGAACGAAATAATTTTGTCACAAGTAGGTATTCTCTAAATCTTGATTTCAAAGGCTAAAATGATCTGAATAAATTCCATGAAGTCTTTTGAAAATTTTCTAACATGTGTCTTGTAAAAGAGGTTGGGGTTTGGACGATACTACCGAGAAAACGACAGTTTCCCCCGAGTTCTAAGTCGTATGTCGTAAATTTTGTACAAGTGTCCCTAAAATGCTTTTCGTTAAAATATGAGAAATCCTCTGGGTTTAGAGTTTTAGACATTTCATAGCTATTATATGTCGCGACTTCAGACAGTTCACTTCGGTCTCTTTATTCCTGATGAAAACATTTATTGCTGTTGAGTATATGTTTTTTTGTGAACTTTTTCCTATCATATAAAAAAAAAGAATCTAAAAACAACAACTTCAATCAAAAGTCTTCGTGTTTTTGTGTTTTTCAATATTGACAAATATAAAGACGGAAGGTAACAAAGCTATTAATTCAAAAAGGGATCTTGCTAGATACAACAGAATTTGAGATGGAATCATTAATTGGGTATAATGGCTTCAGTTTTGTGTCATCATTTGGAATTCGCGGGAATAAATTTCCAATCAAAAAATAAATGAATCTGAATTTAGGATTTATTCAGAATTTTTGGCCTATGTCAAATTTTAAATTTTCAATGAATGAATGAAGTATGTACCAAAAAATCAAAATTACTATCAATCATATCTATTTTATTTTCAGGTGAAAACAGTATTTTTCTAATCTAACAATTTATCAATTTTATACCTGTTGTTTTTCCTATAAAGTACCGCTGATAAGGAAGTCTGAATTGGCTTCGAAACATGTTGAGTCCCCAGCAGTATAAAGAAAGACGGAGAAAAAAAAGAGTGAGGATGGTTTTGGTTGACTCTTACTTTTTTCTCCTTTTTCTTCCTTCCTGTTATGTACATTTATTGTGCATCTGTCTCTAATGAGCCGAAAAAACAGGTAGTTTCAAAGTCTATTTTCGAATTGTGAAGTTTTGAGGTTTTTTTCTTCAGTACACACAAAATTTTCATGAGTAAATAGATTTTATTTCGATCTTTGAGAAATGTCAGGGAATTTTTTTTTAGTTATGCTACTAATTTTCTCATTTAACTCTACCTCATTTGACTTAATTCCATCTCAACCAGATTGAGTGGTTTGATTTTCCGAGAGAATGATCGAGCAAGTGGCAACCGCTCTATCGATGCTCGACTAATCAAGACAGCTTTTTTATTAGTCGATTTATAAAACAATGTCAGATCATAAAACAGCTGAGAAACGTGGTGCGATAGCGCATGTGGAGAACGTGGAATATCGAAGTGGAGATCCGGTCTGGAGGATCCTTGGTGGCTTGATCGCACCACCTGGTACATCAATGCTCTCCGCTTAAATCGGTGAAAGGAAATAAAAATACGGCGCATCATCAATAAATAATAAGAATACCTCAAATCGTTCATAGTGCTTCCCCAGAATAAAGAGAACGCTATCAATTAAATATTTGAGGTACTCGAGAAAGATTTAAGGGTGAGGAGAAAGGTAAACGAATGTTTTCTTTTGTAGAGTAGATGCGTATTCGGATGTCCATCTTCTCCAAAATTCTTGAGCCAGTCGTTGTAATAATTGTCATCTTGACAATCTGTTAATTTCAGATCGGTTAATTCAGGATCAGGAAGACTTGTAAGTGGTCCTCCAACTAGGAAATGACCTGGCGTCAAAGCTTGCAAATCGGATGGATCTTCTGATAATGAACATAATGGTCTAGAGTTTAAACAAGCTTCTATTTGTACCAAACCAGTAGACAACTCTTCGTAGGTTAACAAATTTTCTCCAACTACTTTTCTCAATTGATTCTTACAGGATTTAACTCCGGCTTCCCATAAACCGCCCATGTGAGGAGAGCGAGGAGGAATGAAATCCATTGAATTTTTTGAGTTGATAAAAATTTTCTGTCAATTGTTTCTTTTTCCTTCAAAATAAGTTAATGCATTTCGTTTAATTCTCGATTTGCCCCAACGAAGTTAGAGCCATTGTTACCGTAAATTTTCTCAGGACAACCTCGACGTCCTACGAATCTTCCTAAGGTTGCTATGAATGCTGCTGAAGTCAATTCGCTAGTAACTTCTAAGTGAATAGATTTTGTAGCGAGACAAACGAATAACGCAATATAAGATTTCATTATCTTACGACCTCAACCTTTATTTACTAGCGTCGTAATTGGAGCTGCAAAGCCTACTCCGGTGTTAAGAAATCGACCGGGACTTATCTTATCTTGCTCAAATAACAATCTTGTAATTTTATCTTGCCCTGGTAGCAGAATAGGATGCTTACGTTCAAAATGGATTAAACTTGCTCAAATTATTTTTAGAGTTTAAAACTCGTCCATGTGATAATTTGAAAATTCCCTTGTTAAAATGAATTGCCTGGATATGTTTAATCAAATAGATTCTTGAAATTCGTAATTCACTGACTGAGAGTCCTTCGGTGACTCGATTTTCTCGTGATTTCCTGCAATTGAAAATGTATCATAGCCAATAGACTAAAATTCCTTCAATCTCGTTTGAAGAAGAAAATTTGTCGATTATTGTTTGAAGTACTTGAGACCTTCCAGAGATAAAAATACAAACTTGATTGGTTTTCTTTAGCTCTGCATTTACCATTTCTTTGATTTCGGGAGTTTCTCCAAGCGGTGACTTTTCTTCAGGATCTGGCGAAATAGTTAGCCATTCTGGCTTAGCCAGTCTTGCTCCTCGAGATAATAGATCTGCAAGATTGTCCTTGCCCTTGACATGGTACCAATTCTCTGCCGGTAAAAGACTTGTGATTTCGGAAACTCGATTCGAAACAAATGTGTGCCAACGAGATAAATCGCCTTGAATTCAGTGTAGGACTACCGTTAAATCTATCCATCCTTGAATTGAATCAAAATTTAGTTTTAATGATTCGTTTGCATAGTTTAATAATCGAGCGAGTAACAATGCACCGCATAGTTCTAAATGAGGTAAACTTATTTTTCCGATTGGAGCTACCTCAGATTCAGAACACAATAGTATCGATCTTCTTTCGTTCTTGTGATTTGTAGAGCGAACATAAACACAAGCTCCATATGCTTCTTCGGATGCATCACTGAATTCTTGAAGTGATAATTGAACTGAATTATTGAATTCGATCAATCTTCTTGGAATTTAAAGCGTATTTACGACTTCTAGATTGTTCTTGAATTGAATCCACTTGTTTTATGATTGTGCTGGTAAATCTTCGTACCAAGTTATCTTAAGTTTCCATGTTTCCTGCATAATCATTTTTGATACAATGATTACTGGTCCCAAATATCCTAAAGGGTCGAAAATTTTTGATATTTCAGGTAAGACTTTTTCCATGCTTGACACTGCTTTTGTCTTCTGGATTGTGAATCTAAACTGATCGCTGATTGGATGCCATTAAAGACCTAGTGTCTTAATTGTGACATTGATGTCTAGGTTTAACTGGGATGATGATTCCTTCAATTTTTTTGGAATGTCATCGATAACCTCTGGTAGATTCGAACATAGTCTGTGGATTTCAAAACATGCTGAATGGAGAAGCTGAGTTAGTTCTTTAAATAATAATTTTGCGTTTTCCTTTTTATTCGTGCCACTAACTGAATCGTCGATATAAAAGTCTTCAAAAATTGCTTTTGATGCTAGAGGATATTTATTCTTGCCATCGGCTGCTAGTTGTCGCGAACATCTAACTGCTAAAAAAGACACATTTGTTTCACCGTAAGTTACAGTGTTCAGCCTCTATTCTTGTATTGGTTCGTTTCGAGAAAATCTCCATAAAATGCGCTGGTGATCGTGATCGTCGGGATGAATTTCTATCTGTCGATATATCTGTTTCAAATCCCCAGTAATTGCAATCGAGTGCGAACGAAATTGCATTAGAATATCAGCCAAATTGTTTTGTAAATTAGGACCTAATCGAAGGATATCGTTTAAAGATTCGCCTGAACTAGTTTTCGATCAAGCATCGAATACAAATCGTAATTTTGTTGTAATTCTTTATTCTCTGATTACTGGCTAATGTGGGATATAATTTACTGGTCGGTTTGCATGTATATCGGTTTCGTTCACTAGAGACATGAGTCCTAATTCTATATATTCTCACAAGAATTCTACGTATCTTTTGTGAAGCAATTCATCAGCTTTAAATCGTCGTTCGATTTGAAATAATCGTTTAGTAGCTATTTCTCGTGAACTACCTCATTCTACATCGTCTCGAATCGGAAGTCGTACTACGAATCGTCTCATTCCATTACGAAATGTTGTGTTTACAAATAGATTTTCGCATTCAATCTCGTCTTTGATTAACGATTTTGTACGATAGATTTACATTCTTCTAAATTTGAAAAATTTTCTAAATTTTTATTGAGTGTTTCGCAATGCTGGATTGAACATGTCAAAACTTTAGGACTTTTTTGAGAACAAAAACGACTATTCATAGCTTCTTTTTTATCGCAACCGTCAATAGTCCACCCTAATTTAGTATTGTGTAACGTGGGTAAATTCTGATCAAGTTGTATTTTTCCAGATCTTAACAGTTCGCAAAAAGTTCTGCTCCAATTAACATGTCATTCGGGGTTTGCTCGTGAAAACAAGGATCTGCTAACTTGATAGTTTGGGGAATTTTCAAAACATTTTTATCAATAACCTTAGATGGTTTATCTATTGTGATGGCATGTACAATAAAACAATTTACATTTACCTGATAATCCGTTTATCTAGAAGACATGACAACATCGCACATTTGTTTTACCTGATCTTCCATGTTACCTAGTCCTGATATGATTTCCGTGGTCTCGTTCCTCTTGATTCCAATTTTGGTAAAAGCAGAATCCGGGATTAAATTGGCTTCGCTGGCGCTGTCTAGAAGGACTCTGAGTAAAACTTGTGATCCATTTGAATGTTTTACGTTGACAATTGCTGTGCTCATTAGCACATGTTTGTTTTTGTTAAATCTTTTGATAAATTGTGAACTGCTAGATGAAAACCATGGCTACTGGAAGCATTGTTTTCCAGTTTCTTCGTTGACTCGCTTTGATCTTCCTTTGGGCTGGGTTGATGACACAGCTTATTGTCTTTTTCTGAACATTCCTTGCAAGATCCCAACTTGCAAGTTTTGATGAAATGATCGTTGCGAAGACAATTGATACATAGTTTTAATCGGCGAAGTTCCTTAATCCTGTCGTCGATCGACTGTTTGAGAAATTCCTCACATGAGTAGACGAATGTGGACCATTACAGTAGAAAAATTTTCTTTGCTTGTCGTTGATTGACGATGTGAGCGTTGTGACCTTGTTGCTGCTAACGGGTTTTCCTTGATTTGGTGTTCTTGATTTAGAAGTTTCATTTTTAGAATTCCTGGCTTGCTTGTTGAATTCTGCCTTGTTCAAAACTTCCCTCTGTTTTTGATTTGCTTTGAAACGCTCTAGTATCTGACATCTTTTCTGTAAAAAATCGGTAAAATTATCGAGAGTAAGGTTTTCTGTGGCCCTTATATCTTGTTCTCAAGCTCGTTGTGTCACTGGATCAAAATTCATCTCTACCGTGTGAATAATGAGTTCACTCCATGAATCAGTGGGTACTTCCATGGACTTCAAGACTCGAACATGTTTTAGAGTGTAATCAACTAATTTTCTTATTTCGCTAGCTGATTCCTTTTTTACTGTGTTACAAACATTGTATGTGTTTTTTCTTAATTGCTCTGGGACTTTTGTATCTTTTTCTTAATAATTTCTGAGCAATTATGTAATTTCGATTTGATATTTCAATAGACTCGATAATTTTAGCTGCTGTTCCAGAAAGTGATGAAATCAGATATCAAAATTTTTGTATATTAGAAAGATCTCCATTGTTATGAACTAAAGAATGAAACGTGCCTGAAAATCGTTTCCATTCTTCAATTTTGCCATTAAAATTCGGAGGTGTAATTGTTGGGAGTTTTACTTGAGAATCTCTATTTGCAATTGGGTTATTTGTGAATTGTCTCAAAAATTCAGCTTGTTGTTCTAAGACTCTTCTTAGAACGTTTTTGTTCGCTCCAGAAACTTTGCTTGCTTATTGTGTCTTCAAAGTATTCCGCCTCCTTGGCGTCTATTTCCTGCAGCTCGTTACCATATGTGAGACTTAGGATTTTATTTGACAAAACAACCGTCATCGCAAAAACATACAATATTTTTCCAAGAAAACATAGAGAAGCAATCG
>JAUMHM010000078.1:31830163-31842124 GCA_032362435.1 Melikaiella ostensackeni | reverse complement strand
ACTCTTACACTCGCTTGACTACCATTGTATATTGTTTTTATTGCTCTTAGAAGCCAACCATTCACTCCATATTCTTTGAAGACTTCCCAAAGTTTAGATCTATTTACCTTATCGAAAGCTTTTTTATTATAAAAAAGGAGTTAAGAATGGAACTCTTATACAGGAAGTTGAACAAAGTATGTAGTTTTACATACTAATAGAGGATAAGATAGTTTTCAAATATTTTTATCAGAACGAAACACCTGATTGCAATCGAAAAAAACGTCTTTCATCAATATTTAAACAGTTGCCTTATTAGATACTAGGGGTATAACCTGAGTATATTTTAGTTTGAAAATTAAGGATAGCACAGCAAAAGGGGTTGAGAAACTTTTTGTCAACAAAAATCTGTTTTGAGATTTTTAGGTGAAAAATTCTAAATAATTCAAACTCACATTCTCACCAAAGGATGTTTATGTAACTCATATTTTCGATCATAAAAAAAATTTGAACTCAAATTTTTCAGATCCGGCTAATGTTTTTAATCCTAGGCTGTCCACCTTTATTTTCGAACGAGACTGTCACAACCGGTCATCGTGACCCAACGCGATTTTCGATGAGCTGCAGTTTTAAAACTAAATGTCCAAAAATTCTAAAAAAAATCCGGGATGAAGTTTAAGTATTGCAGAATGTATAATGATTCTGAAAAATTAAGAACTAAACAAGTATGTTCGAAAAAATTCTTGAAAAAGTCAAGATTAAAAAAATATATTCACCCAAAAAATTTTTCTCTATCAATTTTTTCATTCTTTCAGCTAAAATGTAGGATGAAATATTTTCTGCAACAAAAATCCGGGTCATGGTGACCCTGTGTAACAGTCCAGGGTTAAATCACACTTTTATCTTTCTATTGAGCAAACTATAATTTAGAAATCAATTTCTCAGTTTTCCTTCAAATTGATAATAAATATTAATTATTTCTTCTTTTATCTTTGTCCAAACCTGAAATTAAGGTTGCGCCTCAGGCGAAAAAAGCTTCCCCTTCCATTTTTTCTGAACTGGGTGACTTTTTTCAATAAAATTTTTTTCCTCTCATTCATTAACTTAATAACTACAAAAAATTCATTGACGAAAATAACAATAGTGTGAAGATAAGAATTTTTTCAAATATACAGTTTGCTAACATGCAAACCCAGACATACAACAATCAGCTCTAAATTAATTAGTTTTTTAGAGTCCCAACTCCTACTACGCTACTTTTTTGCATATCATTTTCGATTTCCAAAATTTTGTTTCTACAAACTACAGTTTACACTAACATCTAATTTTTTTGATCTTTCGACTTTTGATGTTTCTCGATTGAATCGATAGTCATTTTTTCGCTGTCGATGTCCTTCCTTTCGACAAAATTAGCGAATAAATCGTTTAGGAAATACTTGAAATCGGTATAATCGAAGAAAATCTTTTATAGAGCATCTTGTTTTCTAATGCCTTTAATTTCTGTTCATGATTCTTTAAAAATGAATCGAAACTTTGTGAAAAAATGGTAAGAATTCTCGATTTTAGGTATTTTAGGGGATTTTCTTAATTTAAGGGGAAAAAGGGGGAAAAGGGAATCAGGCAAAAAAGGGAACAGACTGTGATTCCTGTAAAAAAATATTCAGTTTTTAATCTCTAAATAAATTACCCAAAACTGGTTGACTTTAATCAAATTCTTTTCGTCTTGATTTAGCACTGGAATATCTCGAAATCGAGTCTATTCATTTTTTTCTTGACTTAGAAATCATGTTTTCCAGAACCTTTTATGTCTCCTCTAGAAATCGGTCAGATGTGGCTTTCCATGCCAACCTTCAAGTAATTATCATTTAAGACACGGAAGAGAAACACGAATCTATTTTTTCAACACCCACGATGTTGGTTAAGGAAATAATTGGCGATCCACCCCTGAGTTTTAGTGCAGGAAATTGAATGAGGAACAATATTAATTATTTCAAATTGGGCTCTAATGAAGACATGTGTTTTAATATTACAGCCGGCAAGTTACGGCAAAAAGAGCAATACGTGGTATGCAGCCCACGGTGGGGGTGCCAGTAGAGGTGGAGGTGCCGCTACCGGATTGGGTGGGGGTGCAGGAGTCGGAGGTTGGCAAAGTAGGAGTACCCCGGCGGTGGGAAGTCTTAGCAGGAAAGCGTCTATCACCGAGGAAGCACCCCCTCCCGGGGGTGGAAAACCCTCTTCCGGTCGCGTCATTCGCATCGTCAACAACCTCGATCACACGGTTCAAGTAAGTCTTACTTTCTCCATTTTCAATTCTCTTTTCGCTTTTGAGTAATAAATATTTGATTAACCCCTTCTCACCCATGTAGAAAAATTCCCCGGGAAGTTCTCCACGGGAATTCTAGCTGAAAATTCCATTGACATTCCGTGGAAATTCCCTCAACTTTCCGGCTGCAAAATTCCAGCCTGTAATGGACCCAGGAAATTCCGAGAAAGCGCTATACAACCTTTAGCTCTGCCACCGGTCGATTCCCGGAGGTCTCGACCATCGTCTCAACATATTCCGTGTGCACCAGGTGTAAAAAATACATCTTCTACCAGGAAGTTGTCTTTTAGATAGACATTGGTCGCACCCCAACGCACAGTGGGAAAAGAATGATTTTTTTGGTTCAAAATAACGTACAGCCCACAAATATTGGCCTACTTAGACAAATAAAATTTGAAAAAAAAGCTGATAAGATTACTGATAGAGTTTTCAATCCTGATTTTTAAATTAGGCTTTCAATTTTTTTATAAATAAAGAAATATGACGAAAAAAATGGCTATTTTTTCTATTTGACGTTCTCGGTGCTAGTCAATAACAGGAAAATTGTTGAAATCGCTTAAGTTTCATAGCGTAACATTAGTTAAAGATGTTCCAATATTATATAATAAACAAAAAAAATTGTATAAACAAATTATTTGTTGGAAGAATGCTTTCTACATTTTTCCCTAATTTTACGTTTTTTTCAAGTTATATTGCAAGAAATTTGGATGAAAACAATATCAACAAATAACAATAACAAATTTAATAAACAAATGCATTAGTCAGGCATTTTTCGACGGAAAAATTCGTTTTTATCGATGCCAATTTTTTTGAACAGGAACTTTATGATAATTTTAGCAAAATTCATAATTTGTTGATTAATCTCGTGATTTTTTTGAACAAATTCAATAAACAAATGCATTATTCGGGAATTTTTCGGCGGAAAAATTCGTTTCTTTCAATGCCAGTCCTTTCAGTTGGGAACTTCCTGACAATTTCAGCAACATTCAAAATTAGTTGATAAATTTGATGATTTTTTAAAACAAATTTAATAAACAAATGCATTCATCACGCATTTGTCCACAGAAAAATTCTCTTTTTTTATGTCATCTTTTTTCATTAGGAACTTCATGATAATTTCAGCAAAATTCATAATTTTTTTATCAATTTTATGATTTTTTAAAACAAATTTAATAAACTGATGCATTACTCGAGCATCTGTCGACGGAAAAATTCTTTTTTTTCGATTTCAGACTTTTTAATTGGGATCTTTATAATAAATTCAGCAACATTCATGATTAGTTAATAAATTTTATGATTTTTAAACTTACAAAGAAATGTATTATTCGGTCATCTGTAGGCGGAAAAATTCGTTTTTTCCGATGTCAGTCTTTTTAATTGGGAACTTCATAGTAATTTCAGCAAAATTCATAATTAGTTGATGAATTTCATATTTGCTTAAAAACAAATTTAATAAAAAAATGCATTATTCGGGCATCTCTCAGTGGAATAATTGTTTTTTTTTCGATGTCAGTCTTTTTAATTGGGACTGACAACGAAAAAAATAGAATTTTTCTGTGGATAAATACCTAATTGATGCATTTGTTTATTAAATTTGTTATAAAAAATCATCAAATTTATCAACTAATTATGAATGTTTCTGAGAATGTCATGAAGTTTTCAACTGAAAGGAGTGGCATTGAAAAAAAAAGATTTCTGCCGAAAAATGACTGAATAATACATTTGTTTATTAAATTAGTTTTAAAAAATTATGAAGTTTATTAACTAATTATGAATGTTGCTGAAATTGTCATAAAGTTCCCAACTAAAAGGACTAGCATTAAAAAAAAAACGAATTTTTCTGCCGATAAATGCCCAAATAATGCATTGATTTATTAAATTTGTTTAAAAAAAAATAAGATTAATAAAAAAATTATGAAATTCGCTAAAATTATCATAAAGTTCCTAATTAATAAAGTTGATATCGAAAAAAAACGAAATTTTCTGTCGAAAAATGCCTCATTAATGCATTTGTTCATTGAATTTGTTTATAATATTAATAATAAAAATCTCAAGAAGAAATGTCATCATTATATTGTTTTCATCTAAATTTTCTGCAATATAGCTCAAAAAAACGTAAAATCATGGAAAATCGTAGAAAACATTTTTTCAACAAATCATTTGTTCATAAACATTTTTCTTTCATTATATCATATTGGAACATATTTAACTAATGTTACTCCATGAAACTTAGGCGATTTCAACAATTTTTCTGTTATTGACGAGCACCCGGAACGTCAAATAGAAAAAATAGCCATTTTTTTCGTCATATTTGTTTATTTATAAAAAAATTGAAAGTCTAGTTCAAAAATCAGGCTTGACAACTCTCTTAGAAATCTTATCAGCTTTTTTTCGAATTCTTTTTGTCCAAATCGGTCAATATTTGAGATTTGTGTTCTAAATAGTGACTGATTGCACCTCAACGATTGCTGGGACGAACCGTCAGTTTACAACATCTTCCAAGTGCAACAGGTTTAAAAAATACATCTTCCTGGAAGATGTTGAGTTCTGAATGAAGATTAGCTGCACCTCATCTATTTTTCTCATGACCCATCATTATACATCTTCCGAGTGCACCAGCTGTACAAAATACATATTTCTTGAGGAAGGTGACTTTGAAATATTAATTAGTCGCATCCCAATGGTTACTGGGACGACTCGTCAATGTACAACATCTTCCGTATACACCAGGTGTACAAAATACGTCTTTGAGAAAGTTTCACCTGGTGCACATGGAATATGTTCTATAATGACGGATCGTCCCAGTAACCGTTGGGGTGCAACCAGTCACTATTTAAAAGTCAACGACCTCGAGGAAAAAGTATTTTCTTACATTTAGTGCATTTGGAAGGTGTTGCACAATGACGGGTTGTCCCAGTAATCCTCGAGAAAGATGTATTTTATACACCTGGTACACTCAGAAGATATTGTACAATAAGGGGTCATCCCAATAACTATTGAGGTGCGACCAATCTTTATTTATAACTGAACTTCCTCGAAGAAGATGTATTTTTTACACCTGCTGCATTCGGTAGATGTTGTCCAATGAGGTGTTGTCCCAGTAACCATTGAGGAACGACCAATTATTATTTAGAACTTAACTTCGTCGAGGAAGATGTATTTTTTCACCTGGTGCACTTGGAAGATTTTACGCAATGACGGCTCGTCCCGTAAACCGTCGGGGTACGGCTAATTCCTATTTAAAAGTCAACTTCCTCGAGGAAGATAGATTTTTCAAACCTGGTGCACTTGGAAGATGTTGCACAATGACGGATCGTTCCAGTAACCTATGGAATGCAGCCAATCCCTGTTTAGAACACAACTTACTCGAGGAAGATGTATTTTGTACACCCGGTGCACTCGGGAGATTACAGTAACAAGTCATTATTAAATTGGGTGGGGTGCAGCCAATCTCAATTTAGAACACAACTTTTTCAAGGAAGATGTATTTCATACAGCTGGTGCACTCGGATGATATTGTACAATGTAAGGTCATCCCAGTAACTACTGGGGAATGACCAATTAATATTTATAGCTCAACTTCCTCGAGAAAGATATATTTTGTACACCTGGCACACTCGGTAGACTACAATGACAAATCATTTAAAAAATGGGTGAGGTGCGGCCGTTCTTCATTTAGACCTTAACTTCCTCAAGGAAGATGTGTTTTTTCACCTGGTGCACTCAAAAGATATTGCACGATGGTGGGTCGTCCCAGTAACCGTTGGTAAAGCGCTCTCTCGGAATTTGCTTGGTCCATTAAAGGCTGGAATTTTCAACCGTAACATTAGTGGATTTTTTATGGAACCTCAGTGGAATTTCCAGCTGGGATTTCCGTAGATTTCCGTGGATTACTTTCCGGAGAATCTTTCCACGTGGGCATACTCACTTGATAATCTGATTTAATTTTTTCTAAATTTTTTACATTCCGCATTTCTTAGTTGATTATAAACGTTATCAAAGATACATTTATTTCTACAAAATTACAAAAAAGAACTAAGATTTTTTACAAAAAAAGTTCTTGAATATTTTTTTAGTTTAAATTCTTTGCCAGAGCTGCTACAGGCTAATTCTCTTGAAAAACTGAAAAAGTGACCTATTTACACTGAAAAAAATACCAAACGTGACTCATTTCTACCTCAAAAAGTGACTAAAAGTAACTAATGTGCGCTAATAATATGTCTAACGTTTTTTGAATTCAAAAGAATTCGATGCAATTCAAAAGAATTGAAATCAATTACAAAAAATTCAAAAAATCCAATAAATTTAATTGATTTCAGGCAAGTTAGAATGAGATCAGAGGAATTTAAGGGAAAAGAGACAAATTCGATGGAATTCATAAAAATTAAAGGTGAAATTTAAAAAAATTAAATATATTGAAAATATTTAAAATTATTTTTGAAATTCATTCATTTCAGTAAGTTTTTAATGAATTTAAAAGGATTTAAGTGAATTCAAAAGATTCTGAAATCTTTTAAAATACCCTAAAATATTTCAAATCCTTTGAAATTTCTTGAAATCCCTTAAAATTTTTCTAATCTGCTGAAAATGCCTTAAAACCTTGTACAATACCCTAAAATATTTCAAATCCTTTGAAATATTTTGAAATCCCTTGAAAATTTTTAAAGCCCTTGATGATTATTTGGGATTCTTAAAAATAAACTAAAATCTTTTCAATCTTTTGAAATCCTTTTGATTCTTTTAAAATGCCATAAGACATTCCAAATTCTTCAAAATCTTTTGAAATACCTTGAAACTGTTTAAAGCTCTTAAAAATTCCTGAGAAATTTAACAAATATCCTAAAATCTTTCAAATCCATTGGAATCTCTTCAAATTATTGAAATCTATTCAAAATTCCTTGAAATCTTATAAAATAACCTAAAATATTTTAAATCCTTTGAAATATTTTCAAATCCCTTGGAACTTTTTAGAGCTCTTGAAAATTCCTTGGCAGATTTTAAAATACCCTAAAATCTTTTAAATCCTTTGTAATTCCTTCCAGTTATTGAAATCTATTGGAAATTCCTTGGAATCTTTTAAAATACCCTTAAATATTCCAAATCCTTTGAAATATTTTGAAATCCCTTGAAACTTTGTAAAGCCCTTGATGATTATTCGGAATTCTTAAAAATGAACTAAAATCTTTCAAATCTTTTGAAATCCTTTTGATTATTTTAAAATTCCTTAAGATACTTCAAATCCTTCAAAATCTTTTGAAATCCCCTGAAATTTTCTGCAGCTTATAAAAATTCCTTGGATTTTTAAAAACATCCTGAAATATTTCAAATCCTTTGAAATCCCCCCAAATCAATGAAATCTATTTAAAATTTCTTGGAGTCTTTTAAAGTACCCAAAAAAAATTTCAAATCCTTTGAAATACCTTGCAACTATTTAAAGCTGTTGAAAATTCCTGGGAAATTCAACAAATATCCTAAAATCTCTCAAATCCATTGGAATCCCTTCAAATTATTGAAATCTATTGAAAATTCATTGGAATCATCTAAAACACCTTAAAATCTTTCAGAAGAATTCAAGAAAATTCAGAAATAGGTATAGACCTGAATTCGATAGTGGTTAATTTATTGAAGGAAAAGTAACTATAGTCATCTTTTCATTTTAAAAAGTGACACTAGTGATTTCACGTTAAAAAGGTGACTAAAAAGTGTTTTGAGAAAAAAGTGACTAAAGGTGACTCAAGTGACTGTGTGGCAGCCCTGTTCGTTGCTCTGCAAAGAATGTTCATGATCATTTTCGAAGCGTAAATTAATTGAAATTCACATGGGGGTTTATTGCAGTGTCGGGTGCTCTTGAATCTTCGGACGTCTCAACCATTCGAGGAAGTGCTCGAGGATCTGGGCCAAGTGCTCAAAATGAACGGGGCCAAGAGAATGTTTACTGTCTCAGGACAAGAGGTTCGTTCCAAATCCACTTGATTAAATACACAGCTCACTTCCCCGAATTCAAAACAAAATCCCAAAGCAAACGAAAGAAAATTCAAGACATTTAAGAGTGTGTTGTCCAAATTTGATCGTTGGATTCTGGGTTTTTTCAGTCTCCAAGAATTTCATAGTTAAATTTGAATATTGGATGTTAAAGAAAAATTTCAATTCTGATTTATCTTGAATTCAATTTCTTATATTAAACAATGTTCTTGTTCATCCTATTTCTGTATCAAAGAGTTAATTGTGTATTTAATTGAAATATGTTGGACTTAAGTCGAGTAATCTTAAAGTACCATAGACTGGGGCTAAGCGGCGCATGTGGGGGAAAGTGGGGCACCCTTGATTCTGTATTTCTGAATGCGATATTTGCTTCTTCTAGATAAAAAATATAAAAGCTTGCAGCTAACAATTGTAAAACTTCAATTAAAAAACGTACAAGAAGCAATATCGCGTTTTAAATACAGAATTAAGGAAGTGGCGCTTTCTTCACATATGCGCCGCTTAGCCCCGGTTTACGGTACTTCATTACCAATTTTGATCCGGGAATAAAATTTTGTTTTCAAAAATGTAAACGCTCGTTGCGGGAAATTGGATTTGATTCTTGAGGTAGATATTATTGTGAATGGAATCAATTCCCCAGTGAATAAGATACTCGATTGGTGGGGTCATAGAATTTCTTCGGGCGGTTACGACCTTATTCTGTCGTTTCGAATGAAGTCGACCCCGATCGTCACGCTTCCTTTCGTTCCTAAGAACGCGATTTCTGCCATCCCTTCCCTTACCCTTTGGTTACCCATGCATATTTATGGACAAACATTATTCAAAGAGATTTTATAAGGACGATGCCGCGCGCACGCGCGTCTTTCATTTACATAAATAACTGATAAAACGTGTGGTACTTTAAATCTCGAGTCACAAAAATATTAATCAGTCATGTGCATGAGTCGAATTGAATCGACGATAATCCGATTCGACTCAGCGCATTGGACATGAGTCGAATTTTTGACACCACCCCAAGCTGTGATTGAATCGAGAAAATGCGACTCGACTTGGCGCGTGAGTCATGAGTCGGATTTTCGACACCGACTCAAGCTGTGATTGAATCGAAAAAATCCACTGATATATATAATACACTGGATGCAGGATTCAATGGAAAACGCATGTGCCTACTTGAAGGGGTCGGAGCCGCCACTTTTTAAGAATGTTTTGGTTCGGGATCATTCGGGACAGATCGGGATATGCGGGAGATTCAAATGTAGTATGGAAGAGAACTTAAAAATATTAATAAAAGTCATGTAAAATTTAGTTTATTGTCAATGAGTGAATCGACTAAAACTGGAAACCTAATAAAACTTAATGAAAAGTAATTACATTAATAAAAATAATCGAACTGTACAAAAAAAGGAAAGTCGATGGGATTTAAAATTGGTGGAATACACATTTTGTAAACATGTGTTCAGATTTTTTTTCTCTTGAAAGGTACAATAAAACTTTGAAGTTTTTGCAAGTGAACAATATAATAATTGTAATATCCTAAAAATCTGTATACATTAGAAATGTGAAACACTTATTGGAACCTCTAAAAGCTACAAATTTGCACGAAATAATTTTTCTGCAGATAAAAAGGTGGTGTGAAAGTGAAATTGTAAAGATGACTAATGGTTATCATAATTACAAAATGAATGTAAATTATAATATAAATAATAATAATTAAAAAGAGCAAAAGGAATAAAAGTCGTGTAGCATGTGCATAAGTTAAATAATTAGTACCATTAATATTATGCCAATCATATTATGCAATTCATAAATACGAACTTTAAATTAATGTTTAATAAAAATGAATATAGAAAAAAGTATGAGGTATAAACATATAAGATGAAAATATACATTGTAAAAAGGACATTTATGATAGGAGAAAATCCTCTTCACTTGAATGTAGAAAAGGCATCATTACTCTTATCTTACCAAGCCTTCCAGTTGATTAGGCAAAAGGATTTTGTGCAGCTGGAAAAAATGAGAAATGGACAAAATTATAATTATATACTAGTTATAGAGATAATAAAGTATAAATTGAGGTTGTATAAGAAATAAAGCGGAAAAAATACTCAAAGAAATTATTTAAGTTTATTGTACTGTAAAGAACAGTACAATAATTTGGCATCAAATTCACGCTCAACTTAAAATCTTATAGAATGACTCAAGAACTACTAGAACTACTAGGACTAGGATATTACAATTATTATATTGATCACATGTGAAAACTTCAAAGTTTTATTGTACCTATCAAGAAAAAAAAAAAATTCTAAACTACGTGTTTACAAAATGTGTATTCCACCAATTTCAAATCCCATCGACTTTCCTTTTTTTGTACTGTTCGCTTATTTTTATTAATGTAATAACTTTTTATTGAGTTTTATTAGGTTTCCAGTTTTAGTCCATTCACTCATTGACGATAAACTAAATTTTACGTGACTTTTATTAATATTTCTAAGTTCTCATCCATACTACATTTGAATCTCCCGCATATCCCGATCTGTTCCTAATGGTCCCGAACCAAAACATCCATAAAAATTGGCGGCTCCGCCGCCTTCAAGTAGGCACACACGTTTTCCATTCAATCCTGTATCCAGTGTATTATATATATCAGTGAGTCTAACCTATCGGATCTCTGTTCTTTCATACTTTCAGGGCTCTCCTTCATAAACAAAATGACCTCTCTCTAATTGCACAGACCATTAGGCATCACTTTAATGAATCAATATTCCCAAATTGAAAAAATTCCTAAGAAAATTACTTTATGCTGATAATACCTCAATTGAAAAGAAATAGAAATTAGACTGCATAAGCATAATGAACGTATGCATGCATAAAATCCATCAAGTGTACCGAGTGATGTGTACAATCTTGGATTATACGAAAGTCTGAAGCTGTGTGAGAACGAAGAGTCTATTGCCTCACAACAGATACCTAACCTAAAATATCGAGAACAATCTTAATTTATTTTTTCTGTCAGTGCCTTCAGAACGTAGCGTGAACCTAATTCTTACCTCTAACTCCTTGTAATCTTGCGCCAAATCGTTCCAGTCTTTCAGACAAGACTCTACATCGGTGTCCATGTTAGTTTTGTAACCCGGCTCTCGTTTTTTATGTCTAGTTATGATCAATATCCCGTCAGGCGGTCAAACGCTTACTCCCGAAAAAATATTTGCTTGACAACCAAAGAAATTCCTCCCTTATTTTCAGTTCTTAAATGTCAGTTGTCGATAAACATTAAACATTGTACCATTTATTGTGGAAATCGCTATGATGAATTATGGATTGACTAGCGTGATTATTAATTAGGATCAATTTATTATACACGCACAATAGTTGATCATGATTGATCACACAAAAAAAAAGATTTAAAACAGCGGAGATACTAATAACTGGAAACCGAGTTCAGGTGGGCGAGCCAAGCCGAAGCACAAACGCAAGGTGGAAGTCAGTGGAAGTGCAGTACAAAACAAACACGGTCAACCCGATGAAACATGATCCAACGAACTATGGTCTCGCCACGCGCAAGTAAAAAAAGTCAACTAATCAGACGGCTCCCTAGTTTTTCCTAGAGATCCTCAAGAGAGAGTTGGGACGACTGAGGGTCGTTTCTGATTGGTAGGTCCAACCGGAATACGGAAGTC